>SMDT01000832.1:0-134639 GCA_005392925.1 Aquilaria sinensis
ACATTTGGTATTTTTAATGGTGGTACTTATTGTGTTGTGCAGCAGCTGTCCAGCAGCCTGTTCTAGAGTTCATTGTGTCTCAGGCACTCCCGTAACTTAGGGTGTGTTTTTAGCTGAGTTAAGACCATTATGTAGTTCATATATGCTTTTACATATAGTGTATGGAAAATGAGACAAGTATGTGAACATTTGAGTAATGTTTTGGCTATGTAAGTGATGCGGTGCAAAGCTACCCAAGTGTGAATGATGGGCTACTTACTTGTAAATTCTGTTTTGGCCACATAAAGTTGTTAAAGGCAAGGGAATGTAATTCCTATGTGTAATGGACATATATGGGACAGCTTTGGAGGGTTTTCCCCTCGTGAATGAAGTGTTTGTACACTTATGAAATTTTGTATGGGCAAAATGGTCATAAAGTGACAAGAATTTTGACTCTGCACTCAAAGTTCTATTTCTCTTTGTGTAGAAGAAATTTTGGTATGAAATTTTGACCAAACCTAGATAACATCTATAGGTTGAACTGAGGTCTATAATTTCTCAATTTGGAGCCCTGTAGCCAAATATATGATGTTGCAAAGTTGGCTAAGTTACTGTTTATTTGGTCAGAATTTTGTAACCAACTTAAAAAATCCATAACTTGTTCCATAGGTGGGCTATTGATGTAAAAAAAAATTCCTTGGTTTGCTCTAAGTCTCTACTTGATAATGGAGCAAATAAAATAGGGGGAGTACATGGCTATAATGATACAGTTTATTGGTGGAAGTTAGAAGTACAGTGGCTGGTCGCTAGAACTTAACAAGATTGCCTAATGTGTGGTAGCCAAGATTAAGACTTGTGTTAGTGTTTTCCTTCTTTAATACCATGGTGTGCATGAAATGTGAATATGTGTGTGATGGTTCAACCAATATGCATGTGTTTACATAGTGCCTAAGAGGGCCACTTGGGTATGCACACTAAGGGTAGTGTTATGATGGCCTACAGAACATTACCAATCCTGGGAGTCTAAATGAAATTTCGGCACATCATTTGGACTACCCAGAAGTGGGGGGTAAAGCAGCAGCCATCACAACCAACAAACACATGAAATGTGGCATCAACATATACCATAGATTAGCCATAAAACACATGATAAACATAACCAAATCACTATGGCAACCCTCCTCAAGCTAATGCTTGGTCTTAGTAGGATTTTAACCCTAATTAGTACCAACTTTGGGCTCTAGAAACCCTCACTTCACTACCATCATTGTACACTTCACACTAGGTCAGAAAATCATCAATAAGGTTGCTCCCCTCAACTGGCTCTCTTCCAAGCTTAGACCTTACTCCATGGTTGCTTCAAAATGCAAAAAATGACCCATGAGAGTAAAAGAACCCTTACCAAAGTGGGTAGGCCAAAAATCAAGCTTGATCTTTGAAGTATCCAAGCAATAGCTCTAGTTTGCTTCCAATTGCTTCACTTTGCCTTCAGTGTCAATCAATTGCAAGTTTGAAGGTGTGGTGGCTATGGAGGAAGTGTGGCTATGTTCTTTGGATGGAGGTGGTAAAAAATGGGATAAAGATAAGTGAATCAGCCACTTAAATGGCCTTAAATCGGCTTAAGGCCACAAAACACACTTAAACAAGCTAAACTTTGATTTATGTCATTTTCCTTCTCACTAAGCTTGGTTTCTTTGTCTTAAACTCATTGGTACACATGTGCCTGAAATTTTTGACCCATTTATCAAGCCTTGGCTACCTCCCCAATGACAGGATAATTCCACAATCTCACACTTTGACTTAAGTCAAAAGCTTGAACACCTTAAGATTTACACTAGGACATTTAGGTCCTTAATGCCTTTAGTGTTTTCTTTGGCCAAACTTGTCTTCCATGAGCAATTCGGTCCTCCAATAGCACTTTTATACTATTAATATCCTTCCCATAACTCTCCAAAGCTCTTTCTTGAGAGTTTTGTAATTAAGTACCCAAATTTCCAAAACCTTACAAAAAAGTTCATAGGTTGCTTGACAAATAAGCAACCCTTAAGGCTTTTCTTGGGGGCCAAGTTACCAACTTGGAACACTTTAAAGGAGGTGTTCATTATACCTTTTATCTCTCACACTTCAATCACCATGAAGAGAATTACACAATATAATGGCCTTTTGACCATTATGCCACACTTGTAATTCTCCCATTTTTGTGTGGTGGTAACAAGATTGTCTAGTATTTCCAGTTTCATTCTAAAGAAGTTGATCCGAAATGTCACCATTCTCAAATAAGTTGTAAAAGTTTCTATTTAATCCCCCCTACCAGTTGTGAATGTTTCCATTTTATTCGTAAACAAGTTTTGTCATACTTTCCAATTTCTTAAACTAGTTGTGAATGTTTCCATTTCATTCCAAAGAAGTGAATGTCTTTATTTATATTCTAAATAAATTGTGAATGTTCATCCTAAACAATTTATGAATCGTCAATTTGATTCTTACCATACTTGCCCCAAGTTGTTAATCTTTCAATTCCAAACAAGTTGTGAATGTTAAAATTTCATCCCAAACCGGTTGGGAATGTTTCCATTTCTTTCCAAAAAATGTGTGAATCTTCCATTTCATTCCAAAACAAGTTTTGAATGTTTCCAATCTGAGGACTAATTCCAAAAGTTTCGGTTCTGAATGTGTTATTTCTTCTTCCCTTAGCACTATGAGAACTTGTGAATATTTCCATTCCATTCCAAAATAGTTGTCAAATTTCCATTGGTCCAAAGAAGGCGTTAATTGCCATTTCTTCAAACTAGTTGGATTTTTTCCCTTTCATTCCAAACTAGTTGTGAATGTTTCCATTCCATTCCAAACAATTTTTTAATGTTTCCATTTATTCCAAACTGACTGTGAATTTTCCATTTTCATTCTAAACAAGCTGTGAATGTTTCCACTATATTCCAAGCTAGTTGTGAAAATGTTTCCATTTCATTCCAAACAAGTTTTGAATGTTTCCATTTATATTCTAAACAAGTTATGAATGTTTCCATTTCATTGCAAACAAGTTATGACTGCGACCATGTTCACAAAAAAAAGTTGTGAATATTTCCATTTCATTCCAAACAAGTTGCAAATGTTTCTCAATCTCCACTAGACATCAAAGCTGATTTGTTTAATAGTTACCCCAAATCTAGCTGTGTGAATGTTTTGTTTTCATTCCAAACTAGTTTTGGAATGTTTCCATTCATCCACAAAGAACAACTAGTTGTCCAAAATGTTTCTGTTTCATTCAAAACATGTTATGAATGTTCCCATTTCTATCATAAACAATTTTCAAATGTTTCTATTCCAAAGAAGTTGTGAATGTTTCATTTCATTCCAAACTAGTTGTGAATGTTTCCATTTCATTCAAAACAAGTTGTGAATGTTTCCATTTCATTCCAAACAAGTTGTGAATGTTTCCATTTCATTCCAAAAAGTTGTGAATGTTTCATTTCATTCCAAATTAGTTTTGAATGTTTCCATATTCATTCTAAACTAGTTGTGAATGTTTCCTTTTCATTCCAAATTAGTTGTGAATGTTTTTCCATTCTAAATTAGTTGTGAATGTTTTTCCATTTCATTCCAAACAAGTTGTGAATCTTTCCATTTCATTCAAAATAAGTTGTGATTGTTTCTATTCCAAACTAGTTATGAAAATGTTTGACTTTCATTTGAAGTAAGATATGAATGTTTTCCTTCATTTTAAACCAGTTGTGAATGTTTCCTTTCATTTCCAAACTAGTTGTGAATGTTTCCATTTCATTCCAACCAAGTTGTGAATGTTTCTATTTCATTCCAAACCAGTTGTGAATGCTTACAATTACATTCATTCTAAACAAGTCATGAATGTTTCCATTCTAAAATAGTTGTAAATGTTTCTATTTCATTCCAAACTGAATTGTGAATGTTTCTATTCCATTCAAAACATGTTGTGAATGTTTCCATTTCATTCCAAACAAGTTGTGAATGTTTTTTATTCCAAACAAGTTGTAAAATGAATGTTTCCATTTCATTCCAAACAAGTTGTGATTATTTCCATTCCAAACAAGTTGTGAAAGTTTCCATTTCCAAACTAAGTTGTGAATGTTTCCATTTCATTCCAAACTAGTTGTGAATGTTTCCATTTCATTCCAAACAAGTTGTGAATGTTTCCATTTCATTCCAAACAAGTTGTGATTGTTTTCATTTCATTCCAAAACAAGTTGTGAATGTTTCCATTTCATTCCAAACAAGTTGTGAATGTTTCTCATTCCAAACTAGTTGTGAATGTTTCCATTTAAAAATTCCAAACAAGTTGTGAATGTTTATATTCCAAACTAATTTTGTGAATGTTTCCATTCCATTCTAAACAAGTTGTGAATGTTTCTATTCCATTCTAAACAAGTTGTGAATGTTTCCATTCACCTACCAAACAAGTTGTGAATGTTTTTTCATTCCAAACTAGTTGTGAATGTTTCCATTTCAATCTAAACAAGTTGTGAATGTTTCCATTTCATTCCAAACATGTTGTGAATGTTTCCATTTCAAAAAAAGTTGTGAATGTTTCTCATTCCAAAGTAGTTGTGAATGTTTCCATTTCATTCTAAACAAGTTGTGAATGTTTCCATTTCATTCAAAAGTTGTTGTGAATGTTTCCATTAGAAAATTCCAAACATAGTATTCCAAACTAGTTGAATGTTTCCATTTCATTTCCAAACAAGTTGTGAATGTTTCTATTCCAAAACTAGTTGTGAATGTTTCCATTTCATTTCATTCCAAACAAGTTGTGAATGTTTCAATTCATTCCAAAACAAGTTGTGAATGTTTTTCATTCCAAACTAGTTGTGAATGTTTCCATTTCATTCTAAATAAGTTGTGAATGTTTTCATTCTAAACAAGTTGTGAATGTTTCCATTTCATTCCAAACAAAGTTGTGAATGTTTCCATTTCATTCCAAACAAGTTGTGAATGTTTCCATTTCATTTATAAACAAACTACAATGAATGTTTCTCATTCCAAACAAGTTGTGAATATTTCCATTTCATTCCAAACTAGTTGTGAATTTTTTTTTTTGTGAATGTTTCCATTTCATTCTAAACAAGTTGTGAATGTTTTTTCATTCCAAACAAGTTGTGAATGTTTTCTATTCCAAACTAGTTGTGAATGTTTCCATTTCAATCTAAAACAAGTTGTGAATGTTTCCATTTCATTCCAAACAAGTTGTGAATGTTTCCATTTCATTCCAAACAAGTTGTGAATGTTTCCATTTCATTCCAAACAAGTTGTGAATGTTTCATCTTTCATTCCAAACTAGTTGTGAATATTTCCATTTCATTCCAAACAAGTTGTGAATGTTTCCATTTCATTCCAAAACAAGTTATGAATGTTTTTATTTCAAAAAGTACCAATGTTTCTATTTCATTCCAAACTAGTTGTGATTGTTTCCTATTCCAATCAAAGCATGTTGTGAATGTTTCCATTTCATTTCTAAACAAGTTACGAATGTTTCTATTTCATTCCAAACTAGTTGTGAATGTTTCTATTCTAAACTAGTTGTGAATGTTTCCATTCCATTCTAAACAAGCTGAATGATTTCATTCTATTTCCAAACAAGTTGTGAATGTTTCCATTTCAAACCAGTTGTAATGTTTTGTTTCCATTATAAACAAGTTGTGAATGTTTCCATTTCATTCTAAACAAGTTGTGAATGGTTTTCAATTCCATTCTAAACAAGTTGTGAATGTTTCATTTCATTCCAAACTAGTTGTGAATGTTTCCATTCCATTCTAAACAAGTTGTGAATGTTTCCATCATTCCAAACTTGTTGTGAATGTTTCTATTTCATTTATAAACAAGTTGTGAATGTTTCTATTTCATTCCAAACTAGTTGTTAATGTTTTCCATTTCATTCTAAAAACAAGTTGTGAATGTTATTTCATTCCAAACAAGTTGTGAATTTCTCTATTCCAAACTAGTTGTGAATGTTTCCATTTCATTTAAGCAAGTTATGAAATTTCAATTTCTTTTCCAAAACAAGTTGTTGAATGTTTTCCATTTATTCCAAACTAGTTGTGAATGTCCACTTCATTACAAACTAGTTGTGAATGTTTCTAATCCAAACAAGTTGTGATTGTTTCCATTCTCATATCCAAACTATGTTGTGTTTCTTTCCAAAGCTAGTTTGAAAAAGAAAGTTTGGAAATGAAACATTTCACAAACTTGTTGTGAATGTTTTGTTCCAAACATTCCAAACTTGTTTGAATGTTGACATTTCTGAAAAGTCTCACAACTTGGCCAATTTTAATTCCAAATGTTGGAATGTGAATGTTTCCATTTCATTCACAACTAGTTTGAATGAAACATTCAAAACGTTTTAGATTCCAATTGAAAAAGTTCACAACTAGATTAGTTTCAAAACATTTACAATTCCAATGAAAGTTGTGAATGTTTCCATTTCAAAAATAAACAAAGTAGAATGGAAAATGTTCTGAATGTTTCCATTCCAAACAATTTGTGAATGTTTCTATTTCATTCTAAACAAGTTGTGAATGTTTCCATTTCATTCCAAACAAGTTGTGAATGTTTCCATTGTAAACTAGTTGTGAATGTTTCCATTCCTAAACAAGTTGTGAATATTTCATTCCAAACAAGTTGTGAATGTTTCCATTTCATTCTAAACAAGTTATGAATGTTTCCATTCCAAACTAGTTGTGAATGTTTCCATTCCATTCTAAACAAGTTGTGAACATTTCCATTACATTCTAAATAAGTTGTGAATGTTTTTATTCCAAACTAGTTGTAAAATTCTTTATTCCAAACTAGTTGTGAATAAAAAGTTGCTTAGATTAAAATCCAAACATTTACAACTAGAATGAATCCAGACATTCCAAACTTGTTTTGTGAATGGAAACAATCACAACTACTTTTGAGTAGAAACATTCACAACTTGTACGGAATGGAAACATTCACAACAAGTTTTGTGAATGTGGAATTAAGCATTCCAAACAAGCATTTGTGAATTGTTTCCAACAAACTAGTTTTGGAATGAAACATTCACAAGTTTGTGAATGATTCAAAACATTCACAACTTGTGTAGAATTTTTGAAGCATTCACATCCAAACTAGTTGTTGAATAGAAACATTGACAAAACAAGTTTGGAATGGAAACAATCACAACTTGTTTTTAGAAGTTGTAAGCATTCACAACTTGCTTGGATTGAGTTGGGAACATTCAGAACCATTTAGAATGGAAAAGAAACATTCAGAACTAGTTTAGAATGGAAACATTCACAACTTGCTTATATTGAAATGGAAACAAATGCAACTAGTTTTGAATTGAAACTTTCACAACTTGTTTGGAGTAGAAACATTCACAACTTATTAAACCAAGTTAGAAACATTCATAAGGAGTTTAAAATGTTTCCATTCCATTCTAAACTAGTTATGAATATTTCCATTTCAATCTAAACAAGTTGTGAATTGTTTTCATTCTAAACTAGTTGTGAATGTTTCCATTTCATTCTTTCGAAACTAGTTGTGAATATTTCAAAAAACTATTTCTGTTCCATTCTAAACAAGTTGTAAATGTTTTTTATTCCAAGCTAGTTGTGAATATTTCCACTCCATTCTATAGGTTTTCAGGACCCAAATAGGTGCAGCAAAAAGCAATTGAAACCCTCTAGAATCTAAGTGAAATGAAATAAATTGGGTATTACCAAAAAATTTTTACCTAGTTGGCTGAGATATTTCACCTAATTGTTGAGCCAAAATCACAAAACTTGAACAATTGACGTGTTCATGCTGGTTATGGTATCCACACAAGCCTTTTGGGATCACCACGCTTCCTCCACATCCTAGCTAGATGCATTCCTCTTGCGCTCGCAGTGCTAGCTTGCGTCCTCCAGGGAATTACAAAAGAAGAGTGCGGCTAGAACTTTTTAGAACCCTTCTGATTTTTCTATTCTCAAGCTAGGGTTAGGGTGTGAAATTTCTCACTATATGATGTATTTATAATGAGACTCAACTTTTAAGCCTAATGGGTTTCAAAGCCCTAATCCAATTAGGCTTCAATTTCGGGCTTAATAATGGCTCAACTTTTGGGCCATTATTAATTCAAAATTATTGTGAAACCATAAACCAAATAATTAGCCTATACACTCTAATGATTTAAATAGCTCTATGTGTGCGACCCAATAGGCTCTTACCACATTGGCAATGATCATAAATCACATTTATGATCATAAGCAATGAACAATGTCTAGCAGCACATCATTGCTACCCAAGTAACAAGATTGTCGGTGATTCGACTAAACCTTTATGATCATTACCGATATATGCCATTGTCCCTTTGTCTAAGATATCAAGACTAAGCATAAGACATGGATTGTGTCACTCTCATATAGCCCAATCTTTGGTTTCTTGATTACCGAGTATATCAACTCATTCGAGCATGGCCATGCATTTTTGTAAGTCTTACTGTATCAAGGGGCCTGAAGATATCACTCCCATTACATAGGAGGGATAAATCCCATCTTGATCATACAAATCCCTCTACATGATATGTGACATACCCAATGACCTCCATCAAGTTCACTCAGTCACGAGCAACAAAGAGAAGTATCAAAGTATGTGACTGACATGTAGGGAACCTTGATGATCTTAGGTCGAAGGACTACATATACCATGATCACTATGAGAATCACTTATGACACTCATATAATGATCCATGTAGTGTCGTCATGGTGGGTCGGTCTGGTACACAAGTTCTCCAACTTGTACCCATATGTAGACTACATATCTCATATTAGTCTCCACATATGCTAGTCGTTATGTATTATTGCAACCCGCTCCACAATAATACTATACTAAGGACGTTTGAGAATATCATTATTCTAAGTTATAACTATGTTTGATTACGTTACACAGAAATAAGCAACAAACACAACTACTAGAATGATGCCTCAAAAAAATATCATAACTCAATGTGCAAAATACAATTATCTCATGATTGGCTTTTAGCATAACAAGTCATGAATGTTTCTATAAAAAACAAGTTGTGAATGTTTCAATTCAAAACTAGTTATGAATCTTTCAATTCCAAACAAGTTGTGAATGTTTTCATTAAAAACTAGTTGTGAATGTTTCCATTCCATTATAATTAGTTGTGAATGTTTCCATTTCAATCTAAGCAAGTTATAAATGTTTCATTTGAAACAAATTGTGAACATTTTTATTCCAAACTACCTGTGAATGTTTCAATTCCATTCTAAACAAGTTGTGAACGTTTCCATTCCATCCTAAAAAGGTTGTATATGTTTCAATTCCATTCTAAACATGTTGTGAGTGTTTATATGCTAAACAAGTTGTGAATGTTTCAATTCCAAACAAGATGTGAATGTTTCCATTCCAAACAAGCTGTGAATGTTTCTATACCAAAGCAGTTGTGAATGTCTCCATTCCATTCTTGAAAAAGTTGTGAATGTTTCCATTTCCAAACAAGTTGTGAATGTTTCCATTCCATTCCAAACAAGTTGTGAATGTTTCTCATTCCAAACAAGTTGTGAATGTTTTCTCATTCCAAACAAGTTGTGAATGTTTTTTCTATTCTAAACAAGTTGTGAATGTTTCTATTCCAAACTAGTTATGATTGTTTCCATTTCATTCTAAACAAGTTATGAATGTTTCCATTCCAAACAAGTTGTGAACAAGTTGTTTTTATTCAAACAAGTTGTGAATGTTTCCATTCCATAAACAAGTTGTGAATGTTTCTATTCCAAACAAGTTGTGATTGTTTCCATTTCAAATTAAGCAAGTTGTGAATGTTTCAATTCTAAACAAGTTGTGAATGTTTTTATTCCAAACTAGTTGTCAATGTTTCCATTATATTTTAAACAAGTTATGAATGTTTCTTATTGCAAACTAGTAGTGATTGTTTCCTTTCCATTCTAAGCAACTTATGTATGTTTTAATCCAAACAAGTTGCGATTGTTTATATTCCAAACTAGGTGTGATTGTTTGATTTCAATCTTAGGAAGTTGTGAGTGTTTCCATTCCGAACAAGTTATGAATGCTTTTATTTCAAACTAGTTATGAATGTTTTGATTCTATTCTAAACAAGTTATCAATGTTTTTATTCCAAACTAATTGTCATTGTTTCCATTCCATCATAAACAAGTTGTGTATGTTTCTACTCCAAACTAGCTCTGAATGTTTTCAATCCATCCAAAACAAATTGTGAATGTTTACATTCCAAACAAGTTGTGAATGTTTACATTCATTTCTAAACAAGTTATGATTGTTTATATTACGAACTAGTTGTGAATGTTGTCATTTCATTCTAAACAAGTTTTGAATGTTTTTATTCCAAATAAGTTGTGAATGCTTCCATTCCAAAATAGTTATGGATATTTCGATTCGATTGTAAGCAAATCATGAATCTTTATATTCCAAACCTATTGTAAATGTTGCCATTCCATTCTAAGCAAGTTGTGAATGTTTCCATTCCAAATAAGTTATGAACGTTATTATTCCAAATTAGTTGTGATTGTTTCCATTTCAATTTGAGCAAGTTGTGAAAGTTTTCATGCCAAATGTTACCACCACACAAAAATGGGATAAATACAAAGTCTGGCATAATGGTCAGAAACCATTATATCATGTAATTCTCATCATAGTGATTGAAGTATGGGGGGTAAAAGGCATGATCAACACCTCCTTAGAAGTGTTGCAAGTTGGTAACATGGTCCCGAAGAAAACCTTAAGGATTGCTTCTTTGTCAAGCAACCCATGGACTTTTTTGTAATATTTTGGAAATTTGGGTACTCAAATGCAAAAAATTCACAAAAGAGTTTGGGAGACTTATAAGAAGGATATGAATGGTGTGAAAGTGCTATTGGAGGACCAAATTGCTTATGGAAGACAACTAAGGACAAAGAAAATAAAAAAAGGCATAAATGACCTAAGTGTTCTAATGTAGGCCTTAGGATGTGTATGTCTTTGACTTAAGTCAAATAGTGGAATTATGGGGTTATCCCACCTAAGGAGGGGTGCTAAAGCAAGATAGGGATGGTCAAATATGGGCCAAGAGATTAAGACTAAGAAACCATAGTCTTGTAGCAATGAAAATGACGTAAGACAAGGTTAAGACTACTTAAGTGTGTTTAGTGTACTTTTGACCATTTAAGAAGTCAAGACCACGTTTTCTTATCTCATATTCACACATAGCAACTAAGAGACAAAGCCCACCCTCCTCCACACTTCCTCCATAGCCACCATTCCTTCAAACTTAAGGCTACTTGAAATTGAAGGCAAAATGAAGCAATTGGAAGCAAACTATAGCTATTGCTTGAATACTTTAAGGATTAAGCTTCAAACTCAACCTACTCCTATTGTTAAGGGTTTTCTTCCCCCATGGATTGTTTAGTGTATTTTGAAGCATCGATGGAGCTAGGGCTAATCTTGGAAGAGAGCCATGAGCTTGACGAACCAAGCTTAATGAAGGGGGAGTGCACTTATTGAAGGTTTTGTGACCTAATGTGGAGTGCACAGTGATGGCAATGAATTGAAAGGTTTCTAGAGCCCAAAGTTGGCACTAACTAGTGTTAAAATCTTTCTAAGTGCAAGCATTAGCTTGAGGAGGGCTGCCATAGTGATTTACTTAAGTTGATTGCATGTTTTATGGACTAACCTATGGTTTATGTTGCTGCTGCATTTCATGTGTTTGTTGGTAGTGAATGACTGCTGCATTTGGTCGCTATATCTTGTATATATGCATTGTGGTTTTGTGTTTTATTGTCTTTGGATTTAGATTTTAATGAGGGCCGCATTTCCTTAAGAATTCAAGTGTTTCCCTTGCTAAGTTTCACAATGAAACTCACTCCCCTCAATTCTGCCATTTCAGGTCTAGCAGAAAGATCACATTCAAACTGACCTTTGTAGTTTAACTTTTGATCTAAAATTTTAGGTACATGAACTTCCATGTGTCTGGTTATGATCTGGAAAGTCTGGTAATTTTAGGAGTACATTTGGTATTTTAGTGATGGTGCTTATTGTCTTATGCAGCAGCTATCCAGCATCCTGTTTCTGGGGTCCATTACATCTTGGGCACTCCTATAGCTTGGGGTATGTGTTTAGCTAATTTAATACCATTATGTAGTGGATGTATGCATGTACATGTAGTGTATGTAATTCCTATGTGTATTAGACATGTATGGGATAGTCTTGGAGGGCTTACACCTTGTGAATGAAGTGTTTGCACACTTATGAAATTTTGTATGGGCAAAATAGTCATCTAGTGACCAGAATTTTGACTCTGCACTCAAAGTTCTATAGCTCCATGTGTAGAATGATTATTGGTATGAAATTTTGACCACACCTACATAACATCTAGACGTTTAACTGGGCTTTAGAATTTCTACATTTGGAGCCCTGTAGCCAAAGTTATAATGTTGCAAATTTGGTCAAGTTACTGTTCATTTGGTCAGAACTTTGTAACCAACTTCAAAACTCTATAACTTGGTCCATAGTTGGGCTATTGATGTAAAACCAATTTCCCTGGTTTGGATTAAGTGTCTACTTGATAATGAAGGAAATAAACTAGGGGCATACATGGCTAGATTAATACAATTTTTTGTAATAAGATTCGGGTGCAGTGGCTGGTGACTTAAACTTAACAAGATTGCCTAATGTGTGGTAACGAAGATTAAGACTTGTGCTAGTGTTTTCCTTCCTTGCTGCCATGCTGTGCATAAAATGTGAATATGTGTGTAATGGTTGGAACAATATGCATGCATTTGCATAGTGTCCAAGAGGCCCACTTGGGTATCCACACTAAGGGTATAGTTCTGATGGCCTACAAAACATACCTACCCTGGGAGTCTTAAATGCACAATTTTGGAACAATAACTGATCTACCCTGGAGTGGGTAACACCAAACATCTTATGAATGTTTCTATTCCAAACAAGTTGGGAATGTTTCTATTCCATCCTAAACAGGTTGTGAATGTTTTTATTTAAAACAAGCCAAGAATATTTCTATTGCAAGCTCGTTATGATTGTTTCCATTTTAATCTAAGCTAGATGTAAATGTTTCTATTCTAAAAAAGTTATGAATGTTTATATTCCAAACTAGTTGTGGTTGTTTCCATTTCATTATGAACAAGTTATTTATGTTTCCGTTCCAAACTAGTTGTGAATGTTTCTATTCCGAACATGTTGTCAATGTTTCTATTGCACATTAGTTGTGATTATTTCCATTTCAATCCAAGTGACTTGTGAATGTTTATATTCCAAACTAGTTGTGTTGCCCATTCTGGGGTAGCCAATTATGGCATTAAAATTGTGTATTTAGACTACTAGATTGGTAATGTTTTGTAGGCCATTAGAACACTACCCTTAGTGTGCATACCCAAGTGGTCCTCTTGGGCACTATGTAAACACATGCATATTGGTCTAACCATCACACAAATATTCACATTTTATGCACACCATGGTAGCAAAGTAGGAAAACACTAGCACAAGTCTTAATCTTGGCTACCACACAATAGGCAATCTTTTTAAGTTTTAGTCACCAGCCATTGCACCTATAACTTCCATTACTAAACTGTATCATTCTAGTCATGTAACACCTAGTTTTATTTCCTCCATTATCAATTATAGGCTTAGATCAAACTAGGCAATTTTTTGTTACATCAATAGCCCACCTATGGACCAAGTTATGGACTTTTGAAGTTTGTTACAAAATTCTGAGCAATTGAACAGTAACTTAGCCAAATTTACAACGTCATATCTTTGCCTACCGGGTCCAAATTTAGAAATTCCAAATCCCAATTCAAACTATGTATGATCTCTAGGTGTTGTCAAAATTTCACACCAAGATTAATTCTACATATGGATATACAGCATTTTGAGTGTAGAGTCAAAATTCTGGTCACTTTATGACCATTTTCCCATACAAAATTTTATAAGTGTGCAACCACTTCATTCACAAGGGGAAAGCCCTCCAAAAATATTCCAAACATGTCCAATACACATAAGAGTTATATGCTCTTGCATCTAGCAACTTTATGTGGTCAAGAGATCATTTACAATTAAGCAGCCTATCATTGACACTTAGGCAGCTTTGCAACACATCACATACATAGCCAAAACATTACTCAAATGTTCACATACTTGTCTCATTTTATAGACACTACATGTACATGCATACATGCACTACACAATGGTCTTAACTTAGCTAAATACACACACTAAGTTACAGAAGTACCTGACATACAATGGACTCCTGAAACAGGATGTTGGACAGTTTCTCCATATCACAATAAGCACCATTACTAAAAATATTAAATGTGCTCATAAAATCACAAAAATTTCCAGATCATGACTAGACTTATGGATTTTAAGTAACTAAAAATTTAGAGCAAAACTCAAACAACAAAGGTTAGTTTGAATGTGATCTTTCAGCTGGACCTGAAAATGGACAGAAAGGGGAGCAAGCTCTTTGTAAAAACTTAGTAAGGGCTTTCAATATAAACTATTCCATAGAAATGTACCACATGAAATCCAAAGACATAAAAATGCATAAAAACAACACATACACATAAATATGGAAACCATATGCACCAACAAACACAACAACAAACACATGTAATGCTGGAAACAATAACACATTAGGGTTAGTCCATAATCATTGAATAAAACAATAAGATATCACTTTAATAACACTATGGAAGCCCTTATCAAGCTGTTTCTTGGTCTTAGGAGTCTTTTAGGTCTTAATTACTACTAAGTTGGGCTCTAGAAACCCTTCTTTCTGACTACCATCTTTAGCATGGCAACACTAAGGCCGAAACCTTGCCAAGCTTCTTTCCCCTTAACCCATACTCGGTTCCTTGAACTTTTTGCTCTCTTCCAAGCATGGTCTTAGCTTCATGGATGTTTGGAAATACAGTAAAAAGTCCAAGAAACTTTAGAAAACTCTTACCTTTTGCTCAAAATTTGATGAACCTTAATAGAATCGAAAATAAGTTTTCTTGCACTGTTTGATGTCTTCTTTGCTTTCTCTTGTTTTCTCTTGCTTTGTTAAGGTATGGTGGCTATGGAGGATAATGGGAAAGGTTAAGGAAGAACCCTTGGCTATTGGGTAATGAAATTTAGAGGAAATGGCGAGAAAATGAAGTTTTTTCTTCATTTATACATTATTTTGACCATGGTGGCATATATGCAAATTTTTTAAACTTTGGCCAACACTTGGACAGATTATATGCAGCTATTTTGGCTGGGAAAATGAAATTTTTTTATGATCTTTAACCTTGTCAAACGTCATTATAACCTTTAGACAAAAAGGTGGACACTTGGATCCTTAGTTGGCATTATGCCATAAATGATCAACTCTATCTTGTTAAGCACTTTGGTCCCCAACAATTTCCTTAATTCCATCCATCTCCTTTCTTCATAATTCCATCCATGTCGTTTCCATAGCCATCTTTGGAAATTTGTGCACTTGAGGACCCTACTTTTGAAACCTTACAATTTAGTCCATAGGTTACTTGAAAATTAGGAAATATGCCAGTTCTTTCTTGAGGACCAAACTATCATTGTTTGCCCCACTTAGGGGAGTGTATGTTGAATACCTTACACCTCACAATTCATACACTATGGTGAAAATTAAACCGTATAAGTTTAGGTTCTTACGCTATAATTTCCCCATTTTGTGAAGGTGGTAATATTCTCTCCCTTTAAAAATTCAGGTTGTCCAGAATGTTTTCATTCAATTCTAAACAATTTCTAGATGTTTCTATTGCAAACTAGTTGTGAATGTTTCCAATCCATTCTATACAGGCTGTGAATGCTTCAATTCCAAACAAATTGTGAATGTTTCTATTGCAAACTAGATGTAAAAGTTTGCATTTCAGTCTTAGTAACTTGTGATTGTTTCTGATTGAAAGAGGTTGTGAATTTTTCTATTCCGAAGTAGTTGTGAATGCTTCCGTTCCATTCTTAACAAGTTGTCAGTGTTTTTATTCCAAGGTAGTTGCGATTGTCTCCAATCCAATGCAAACAAGTTGTGAATTTTTTTCTTCCAAACTAGTTATGAATGTTTCCATTCATTTCGAAACAAGTTGTGAATGTTTCTATTCCAAGCAAGTTGTGAATGTTTCTATTCCAAACAAATTCTTAATGTTTCCATTCGATTCAAACCATGTTGTGTATGTTTATATTCCAAACAAGTTGTGACAATTTTCATTACATTCTAAATAGGTTATGAATGTTTCCATTCCAAACAAGTCATGATTGTTGCATTTCAAAACTGGTTGTGATTGTTTTCATTTTAATCTAAGCAAGTTATGAATGTTTCCATTCCAACCAAGTTGTGAATGTTTTTATTCAGAACTAGTTGTTAAAGTTTCTATTCCATTCTAAACAATTTGTGAATGTTTTTATTCCAAAGAAGTTCAGAACATTTCAATTGCAAACTAGTTTTGATTGTTTCCATTTCAGCCTAAGCTAGTTGTAAATGTTTCTTTTCTGAACAAATTGTAAAGGTTTCTATTGTAAACTAGTTTTGAATGTTTCTATTCAAAACTAGTTGAGAATGTTTCCATTCCATTCTAAGTAAGTTCTAAATGTTTCTATTCCAAACTTGTTGTCGATGTTTCTATTCAAAACTCATTGTGAATGCTTTTATTGCAAACTAGTTGTGATTGTTTCAATTTTAATCTAAGCATGATCTAAATGTTTCTATTCCAAACTTATTGTGAATGTTTCCATTCAATTCTAAACAATTTGTGAATGTTTCTATTCCAAATTAGTTGTGAATATTTCCACTTTTAACAAGTTGTTAAAGTTTCTACTCCAAAGTTGTTGCGATTGTTTACATTCCATTCCAAACAAGTTGTGAATATTTCTAATCCAAACTTGTTCTAAATGTTTCCATGCTGTTGTAAAGGGGTTGTGAATGTTTTTACTTCAAACAAGTTGTGAATATTTCTATTCTGACTGGTTATGAATGTTTCCATTCCATTATAAAACAAGTTGTGAATTTCTATATTCCAAACTAGTTGTGAATGTTACCATTCTATTCTAAACAAGTTGTCAATGTTTCTATTCCAAACCGATTGTCAATGTCTCCATTCCATTCTGAACAAGTTGTGAATATTTTTATTCCAAACTCATTGTGAATGTTTCCATTTCATTCTAAACAAGTTACAAATGTTTCTAATCCAAATAAGTTATGAATGTTTCCATTTTCATTCTAAACTAGTTGTGAATGTTTCCATTTTTCTAAAGCAAGTTGTGAATGTTTCTATTCCAAACTAGTTGTGAATGTTTCCATTTCATTCTAACACAAATTGTGAATGTTTCTATTCCAAAAAAGTTGTGAATGTTTTCTATTCCAAACAAGTTGTGAATGTTTCCATTTCAAAATTAAGCTAGTTTTGAATGTTTCCATTCCAAACAAGTTGTGAATGTTTCTATTCAAAACTAGTTGCCATTCTTTCCATTCTACTCTACACAACTTATGAAAGTGTCTATTCAAAACTAGGAGTGATTGTTTCCTTCCCATTCTAAACATGATGTGTATGTTTTTATTGTAAGCAACTTGTGATTGTTTCTATTCCAAACTAGGTGTGATTGTTTTGATTTCAATCTTGGAAAGTTGTGAATGTTTCCATTCCAAACAAGCTGTAAATGTTTATATTTCAAACTAGTTGTGAATGTTTCAATTTCTTTCTAAACAAGTTATCATTGTTTTTATTCCAAACTAATTGTCATTGCTTCCATTCTATCATAAACAAGTTGTGAATGTTTCTACTCAAATTGTGAATGTTTCTAATTCTCAAAACTAGTTTTGAATGTTTCCATTCATTTCTAAAAAAGTTGTGAATGTTTCCATTATTCCACACTAGTTGTTAATGTTGTCGTTTCATTCTGAACAAGTTTTGAATGTTTCTGTTCAAAAAATGTTGTGAATGTTTCCATTTCATTCCAAACTAGTTGTGGATGTTTCCATTTCATTGTAAACAAGTTGTGAATGTTTCCATTCCTAACAAGTTGTGAATGTTACTGTTCCAAACTAGTTGTGATTTTTTTCATTTCAATTTAAGCAAGTTGTGAATGTTTCCACTCCAACATCTTGTGAATGTTTTTATTCCAAACTAGTTGTGAATGTTTCTATTTGATTCTAAACAAGTTGTGAATGTTTTTATTTAAAACAGGTTGTGAATATTTGTATTAAAGATAGTTACAATTGATTCCATTTCAATCTAAGCTAGACATGAATGTTTCTATTCCAAACTAGTTATGAATTTTTATATTCCAATCTAGTTGTGACTATTTCCATTCCATTATAAACAAGTTGTGAATATTTCCACTCCAAACTAGTTCTGATTATTTCCATTTCAATCCAAGCAGGTTGTAAATGTTTTTATTCAATTCTAAACAATTTCTAAATGTTGCTATTATGAACTTGTTGTGAATGTTTCCATTCCACTCTATACAAGTTGTGAATGCTTCCATTCCAAACAAGTTATGAATGTTTTTATTGCAAAGTAGAAGTGATAGTTTCCATTTCAATCTCAGCAAATTGTGATTGTTTTTGATCGAAAGAAGTTGTGAATGTTTTTATTCCAAACTAGTTGTGAATGCTTCCACTCCATTCTTAACAAGTTGTCACTATTTCTATTCCAAGGAAGTTGTAATTGTATCCAATCCAATGCAAACAAGTTGTGAATGTTTTTATTCCAAACCAGTTATGAATCTTTCCATTCCATTCAAAATATGTTGTGAATGTTTCTATTCCAAATTAGTTGTTAATGTTTCCATTTGATTCTAACCATGTTGTGTATGTTTACATTCCAAACTAGTTGTGACAATTTTCATTCCATTCTAAACAAGTCGTGAGCACTTCTATTCCAAACAAGTCATGATTGTTGCTTTTCGAAACTGGTTGTGATTGTTTTCATTTTAATCTAAGCAAGTTGTGAATGTTTACATTCCAATCAAGTTGTGATGTTTTACCTGTAAACTAGTTCTTAATGTTCCTATTCTATTCTAAACAACTTGTGAATGTTTCTATTCCAAACAAGTTGAGAATGTTTCTATTGCAAACTAGTTTTGATTATTTCCATTTTAGCCTAAGCTAGTTGCAAATGTTTCTATTCTGAAGAAGTTGTGAATGTTTCTATTCTAAACTAGTTCTGAATGCTTCCATTCCATTCTAAGCAAGTTCTGAATGTTTCTGTTCTAAGCATGTTGTGAATGTTTCTATTCCAAACTCATTATGAATGCTTCTATTACAAACTAGTTATGATTGTTTCCATTTCAATCTAAACTAGTTCTAAATGTTTCTATTTCCAAACTAGTTGTGAATGTTTCCATTCCATTCTAAACAATTTGTGAATCTTTCTATTCCAAACAAGTTGTGAATATTTTCATTTCATTGTAAACAAGTTGTCAACATTTCTACTCCAAAGTAGTTGCAATTGTTTTGATTCGATTCCAAAGAGGTTGTGAATGTTTCCATTTCATTCCAAACGTGTTCTAAATGTTTCCATTTCATTTTAAAGGGGTTGTGAATGTTTCTATTCCAAAACAAGTTGTCAATTTTCTATTCTAAATAGTTGTGAGTGTTTCCATTCCATTCTAAAGAAGTTGTGAATGTTTCTATATTCCAAACTAGTTGTGAATGTTCCTATTCCATTGCAAACAAGTTGTGAATGTTTCCGTTCCAAACAAGTTGTGAATTTTTCTATTTCAAACTAGTTGTGATTGTTTCCATTTCAATCAAAGCAAGTTGTGAATGTTTCCATTCCAAACACATTGTGAATGTTTCCATTTACTCTAAACTAGTTGTGAATGTTTCCATTTCCATTTTAAACAAGTTGTGAATGTTTTTTTCATTTTAAAAAAGTTGTGATTGTTTCCAATTCAAGCTCATAAAGTTGTAAATGTTTCCATTCCAAACGAGTTATGAATGTTTCTATTTCAAACCAGTTGTGAATGTTTTTATTCCAAACAAGTTATGAATGTTTCCATTCCATTCTAACAAGTTATGTATGTTTCTATTCCAGACTGGTTGTGAATGTCTGCAAACCATTCTAAGCAAGATGTAAATGTTTCTATTCAAAACAAGTTTTGCATGTTTTAATTCAAAACTAGTTATAAATGTCTCCATTCCAATCTAAGGAAGTTATGATTGTTTCCATTTGAATGAAGTGGCGAACGTTTGTATTCCATACTACTTATGAAAGTTTCCATTCCACTTTAAACAAGTTGTCAATGTTTCCATTTCATTTTAAACAAGTTCTCAATGTTCCCATTCCGTTCTAAACAAGAAGTGAATGTTTCTTTTCCAAACTAGTTGGCAATGTTTCCATCCCAAACAAGTTGTGAATGTTTCTATTCCAAACTAGTTGTCAATGTTTCGATTCCACTCTAAACAAGTTGTGAATCTTTTTATTCCAAACCAGTTGTCAATGTTTCCCTTTTCTTCTAAACAAGTTATGAACGTTTCTATTCTAAACTAGTTACAACTGCTTCCATTTTAATCTATGTAAGTTGTGAATGTATCCATTCTAAACAAGTTGTGAACATTTTGATTCTAAACTAGTTGTGAATGTTTCCATTCCATTCTAAACAAGTTGTGAATGTTTGTATTCTAAACAAGTTTTGATAGTTCCCATTTCAAACTAGTTATCATTGTTTCCATTTCAATATAAGCAAGTTTTGAGTGCTTCCATTCTAAACAAGTTTTGAATGTTTCTATTCCAAACTAGTTCTAAATGTTTCCATTCCACTCAAAACAAGTTATGCCTATTTTATTCTAAACAAATTATGGTTGTTCCAATACCAAACAAGTTGTTATTGTTTCCGTTTCAATATAAGCAAGTTATGAGTGTTTCCATTCCAAACAAATTGTGAACATTTCTATTCCAAGCTAGTTGTGAATGTTTCCATTCCATTCTAAATAAGTTGTGTATGTTTCTATTCTAAACAAGTTGTGAATGCTTTTATTCTAGACTGGTTACCACCTCACAAAAATGGGAGAATTACAAAATGTGGCATAATGGTCAAAAACCATTATATTGTGTAATTCTCATCATAGTGATTGAAGTGTAGAGGGTAAAAGGCATGATTAGCACCTCCTTAAATTGATTTTCTGCCTACCCAATTTGGTAAGGGTTCTCTTGCTGTCATGAGTTGTTTTCTATATTTTCAAGCAATGATGGAGCTAGGGCTAAGCTTGGAAGAGAGCCACGAGCTTGATGAACCAAGCTTAGTGAGGGGAGTGCACTTATTTAGGTTTTGAGACCTAGTGTGAAGTGAACAAAGATGGCAGTGAAATGAAGGTTTCTAGAGCCCAAAGTTAGTACTAATTAGTGTTAAAATCCTCCTAAGACCAAGCATTAGCTTGAGGAGGGCTGCCATAGTGATTTGGTTATGTTTATTATGTGTTTTATTGACTAATCTATGGTTATTGTTGTTGCCGCATTTCATGTGTTTGTTGGTTGTGAATGGCTGCTGCATTTGGTTGTTATATCTTGTTTATATTCATTATGGTTTCTATGTTTTAGTTTCTTTGGATCTAGGTTTTAATGATGGTTACATTGCCTATTGAATCCAAGTGCTACCCATACTAAGTTTCTCAATGAAACTTATTCCCCTCAATTCTGTAATTTTAGGTCCAGCAGAAAGATCACATTCAAACTGACATTTGTGGTTTGAGTTTTGATCTGAAATTTCAGGTACATGAACTTCCATATGTCTAGTTATGATCTGGAAATTTTGGTGATTTTAGGAGCACATTTGGTATTTTTAATGGTGGTACTTATTGTGTTGTGCAGCAGCTGTCCAGCATCCTGTTCTGGAGTCCATTGTGTCTCAGGCACTCCTGTAACCTAGGGTGCATATTTAGCTAAGTTAAGACCATTTTGTAGTGCATGTATGCATGTACATGTAGTGTATGTAAAATGAGACAAGTATGTGAACATTTGAGTAATGTTTTGGCTATGTAAGTGATGTGGTGCAAAGTTGCCTAAGTGTGAATGATGGGCTGCTTACTTGTAAATTCTGTTTTGGCCACATAAAGTTGTTAAAAGAAAGAGCATGTAATTCCTACATGTAATGAACATGTATGGGATAGCTTTGGATGGATTTCCCTCTTGTGCATGAAGTGTTTGAATACTTATAAATTTTGTATGAGCAAAATGGTCATAAAGTGACCAGAATTTTGACTCTACACTTAAAGTTCTATATCTGCATGTGTAGAAGAAATCTTTATATGAAATTTTAACCACATATAGATAACATCTAGAGGTTTAATTTGGATTTGGAATTTCTAAATTTGGAGCCTTGTATCCAAAGATATGATGCTGCAAATTTGGCTAAGTTACTGTTCATTTGGTCAGAATTTTGTAAGAAACTTAAAAAATCCATCACTTGGTCCATAGGTGGGCTATTGATGCAAAACAAACTTCCTTGGTTTTCTATAAATCTCTAGTTGATAATGGAGGAATGAAAATAGGGGGTACATGGCTAGAATGATACAGTTTATGAGTGGAAGTTACAAGTGCAGTAGCTGGTCACTAGTGATAGCCAAAGGCTATTGCCTCCTCGGTAGTAACTCCCTGCCAGAATATTGGCCGAGGAGTCTGTCGTCACCCAAGAGAGGATCTTTTTGCTGACCTCGGAAGGTGCGAAGTCAAACACTATGAGCTCGAGACTTCGGTTAGCTCGTCAGGAATTCCGAGGATAACACCGTCTCCATCGAGGGGCCAAACTGACCGTCTTCGGGTGAGAAAGCCATCTCTCTGAAGCAAGGAAGAATCTCCCCGAAGGCAGAAGCCCCGAAGAGGATCTTCCCCGAACAAGAAACACCTGAACAAGGGAATCACCGAACTATGGGTGTAAGTCCCGAAGAAGGTGTTCATCAAGGGAACTCCCAGAACTATGGGATAGATCCCGAAGGAGGTGCTCGCACCGAAGGACGGATAGAATCCGAAGAGGGTGCCCGCACCGAAGGGCGACCTCGCCCAGGGGACCTCGGGAGTACGGTATGAGCATTTAAGGAGCCTCTGACATGTCACCCACAAGCCCTACACGTCACATCTGAACGGCGAAATGACACGCCGCAGCCGCCCCAGTCCTGACACAACCTGTCCGGGTCCAGGGCTAAAGGAGGCTGCAAACGGCTGCCTGTCCCCTAGGTCCAAAGAGACAGATCAAATCCGACCGAACACGTGTCATGATCTGAACAGACCAGCTACTCCTATAAATACTAGGAAATGGGACTGGGCAAAGGAAGGGCATTTTCCTCTCTCTGAGAAAACACAGAACAGGCAAGACACTTGATCCCTTAGTGTTCTTCCTCCACTTTCACTCAGAAAACTGACTTGGGCGTCGGAGGGTCCTCCCCGGAAAAGCAAACCGGGGACCTCCTAACCTCTTCTTTGAGCTTTTCAGGCGCACTCAGCTGGGAAACCAGAGCTCCAGGCGCTCGCCTCCTCAGGAAGTCTCCCCACCTGTCAACATGACAATAAACGAAGATGCCTCGGGGCATCATTTGGCGCCGTCTGTGGGAAACTTCTCCCAGGTAGCTGTTGTCGAAACTCGGCGTTCGAAGGACAAAGGACTCCCGAAGTCCCCGTCCGCGCCTGAGACCCAACCAGTTGCCGAACAAAGTCCCCCAGAGACTTCCTTGCCTGAAGAGGAACGCCCTCTTGTCATCACCATGGGTTTTTTACGAGACTTTCAGAGGTCTGTTGTGGCTGAAATGACACAACAGATAGACCGAAGGTGGCCGCAACCAGCCCAGGCGCAAAAACCCACTTCGCCAGCACGACCTCGGGAGAAAAGCCCAAGAGCAACCCATCATAGCTCGGGAAGTGGGGAGCCACGGGAAGAGTCCTCGACAGATAACTTGCCCCTCGGAGCGCGGCTGGCGGAAAGAGCGAGGTCTGAACGACCCGAAGTCCCGTCCAGAAGAAGTTTGTCGCCAGAGGCAAGGTCCCCCTCACCTCGGTACCGAAGTCGCTCCCCGAAGAGACGGCAACAGTCCTTTTACCCAAGAACCTCCAAGCACCAGGAAGAGGAGCCCACTGCCACGCTCCTCCTGGAGAAAGTCTTGGCAAGACTGGAGAGAGTGGAACAGCAGGTGGCACGCAAGCCTGTTTGGGCCAGGCTGACTGAAACCGTCTCTGGAGATGAAACTCCTTTCGCTCGAACAGTGGTCGAGGCGGCCATGCCAAGTGACTTCAGGCTACCTCGGCTAGAGACCTATGAGGGTCGGACTGATCCCCAGGCCTACCTAACAAAGTACAAACGCAGCATGGTGCTACACGGGGCTGATGATGCTACACTCTGCAAGTGCTTTGAAGTCACCCTCGCAGGACCAGCAACTGCCTGGTACAATTCCCTGCCTCCCGGAAACATCAGGGGGTTCCAGGAGCTGTCCACAGCGTTCACCCAACAGTTCATTGGGAGCAAGCCGACGGCGAAGATGCCCGTCCAGATGTTTGACATAGCACAAAGAAACGGGGAGACCATCCGTGACTATGTCGAGAGGTTCAACAGAGAGGCCCTCAGTGTTCCGGACTTTCGTCCCGAAATCCGCATCCTCGCCATGACGAGGGGCCTCCGGAGGGATTCGCACTTGTTTTATGAATTCTCCAAAGATCCCCCGGACACGCTGGGAGAATTCTACCGAAGGGCTGAACAACATATGACAGCCGAAGAGCTGAGAATGACCGGACCAAAGGCTGACCATATTCACGCTCGTGGCGAAGGGTCCAGCCAGCAAGCCCGGTGTCCAACGGAACAGTTAGGCCGACCTCGGAGAATGCGAGTAGGAGGAAGGAAGCCCCAAAACTTTACACCTCTGAGCACCACGAGGGCTAACGTCCTCATGGCGTTGGAAAAACAGGGGGCTCAAATCCAACGACCGAGGGGCATGACTGCTGACAACAGAAGGAACATGAAGAAGTTCTGTCAGTTCCACCGTGATCACGGTCATGACACCGAAGACTGCTTTCAGTTGAAAAAGTACATTGAATCACTGATAAAGCAGGGTCAGCTTCGGCGTTATTTGAGAATACCTTCCCCAAAAGGAAAAAAAGAGGAAGAAGGAAAGCCCGATGACGAGGATTACGATTCCGACAGGCGAAGGAACCGAAGTCCGAGAAGGCGTCCTCCACCTTCGGCAGGAGTAATACAGACGATCGCAACCGGGCTTCCATCCTCGGAAAGGAAAAGAAGGGCCAGAGAGATAGCGGTGATGGAATATCAGAGCCCGACGAAAAAATTGGCCCGCGAGGATGGCTCCACCATCGTATTCCCTCATGACGATCCATTGCTAATAATGGCAAGGATAGGAAACTGGGACGTCAAGAGGGTACTGCTGGACGATGGGTCAAACACAGACGTCTTGTTCTCACATTTGCTGCCAAGCTTGAGCGTATCTAGGAGTGACCTCAAGACTGTTACTTCACCCACGTTCGGCGTAGGACCATCTGAGCTACCTGTCCTCGGGTGGATCGACCTCCCCTTGATGATGAAAGGAACTTCGGAGAAAGGAACTGCTGAGTTGTTCGCCTCTACCATGGCAAGGTTCATAGTCATGGACGTTCCTTCGTCATACAACGCCATCCTCGGCAGACAGACACAGGGAAATTTGCACATTCGCCCTGATGTAAAGTACTTGACCGTCACCTTCGCCACCAAAGAAGGAGACGCAAAGATCTTCATTGATCAAGGCGAGGTGAGAAAGGTGTTCGTCAGAGCACGAAAGGCTCCAGCAAGCAACTTAGCACATGCTGTAGAAGCAAAAGAGCTGGAAAGGGGCGAGGCAGAAGATCCCACAAAAGCGGAAACAGAAGAAGTAGAGCTTGTCCCAGGCCATAGTACCCGAATAGGGAAAAGCATGGCCGAAGGAGACAAGGAAAAACTTGTATCTTTTCTGCTTGCAAATAAAGATCTGTTCGCCTACTCGCCGAAGGACATGCCAGGGGTAAACCCTCGCGTAATCCAGCATAGCCTCAAAGTGAGTCCGGAAATAAAACCTGTCCGGCAAAAGAAACGGAGAGCATCTCAGACTCACAAAAGTGACCCCGAATTCGGAAATAAAACCTGTCAAGCACCGAAGTCGTCAAAATCGAAGCAGCGTCTGATAGACGCTAGCGTTATCCGGGAGGTAAACTACCCCGAATGGCTAAGCAACGTAGTAATTGCCACAAAAGAAGGAAGTAGTAAGCTGCGGATGTGCATCGACTTCAAAAATTTGAACGATGCTTGCCCGAAAGATTCATATCCTCTTCCGCCAATAGACCAACTGGTAGACTCAACTGCCGAGTACGGGCTCCTAAGTTTCCTGGACGCTTTCAGTGGGTATCATCAGATAAGGATGGACCCCGAAGATGAAGAGAAGACTGCCTTCATCACCGAGGGAGGAACATATTGCTATATCAGGATGCCCTTCGGACTCAAAAATGCAGGAGCCACCTACCAGAGGCTGATGAACAAGGTCTTCAAAGACCAAATGGGGAGGAACATGGAGGTGTATGTTGATGATATGATAGTCAAAAGCAAACTGCCTGGCTACCACGTTGCAGATTTAGAGGAAACCTTCCAAAAACTCAGAGCCTTCGGGATCCGCCTTAATCCTGAGAAATGCATCTTCGGGGTGACCTCGGGAAAGTTCCTTGGGTACATGGTATCCGAAAGAGGCATCGATGCTAACCCCGAGAAGATTAAGGCTCTGCTTGAATTCCGAACTCCTGCCACAGTCAAAGACGTGCAAAGACTCACCGGAAGAATAACCTCTCTGAGCAGGTTTATTTCCAGGTACGGAGATAGGTGTCGACCCTTCTTCAAAGTCCTCACAAAGGCAGCAAAGATGGAAGGCGACCTCGGAAGGAATGGTCATCCTTGGGATGAAGATTGCCAAAAAGCCTGGGAAGAACTCAAAGTCTACTTGGCCAGCCTGCCGACTCTGCGGCAACCTCGGGAGGGAGAGCCCCTCGTATTGTACCTCGCCGTCACGAAAAAAGCTGTGAGCTCGGTCCTCGTGAAAGAAGAAGGGCCAAAGCAATGGCCGGTCTACTACGTCAGCAAGTCCCTGCATGGCGCCGAAGTCAGGTACCCTTTGCTTCAAAAAGCTATATATGCCTTGGTACTTGCAGGAAGGAGGCTACGGCCATACTTTCAGGCTCACCCCATTATCGTCCGAAGTACCCTGCCTCTACGGGATGTTATGAGGAAAGTTGATCATTCGGGAAGGCTTTCCAAGTGGTGTATAGAGCTTGGCGAACACGACATCACGTATGAACCCCGGAAAGCTATAAAAGCTCAAGCTTTGGCAGACTTCATCGCCGAAGTACCAAACACCGAGGAGGGACATTCATTTTCGGGCGAAGACGAGCCAGAATGGACGTTATATGTTGACGGGGCCTCAGGATCCGAACACCAGGGAGCTGGAGTGATTATCAGAGGCCCCGAAGGCCTAGAAGTAATGAAGGCCATCAAGTTCAGTTTCAACGCCACCAACAACATGGCCGAGTATGAGGCCCTCATAGCAGGATTACGCCTGGCCAGAAAAATTGGCGTGAGAAACTTGAAAGCCCATAGTGATTCCCAGCTAGTGGTCCTGCAGATGGCAGGGGACTATGGCGCTAAAGACCCGACCTTGGTGAAATACCATGAGTTGGTAACAAAGCTTATTCGGGAGTTCGACGTCATGAAAATCGAGAACGTACCCCGGCGAGAAAATGCTGAGGCAGACTGTTTGGCGAAGTCCAAAACTTGCACCGAAGTGCTAAGCCACCCCAGCGTCGCGGTGTTAAGCATAGCGACCTCGGGGAAAGGATGGAAAGAACCAATCAAAACGTATCTCGCAACCAACACACTCCCTGAAGACCCCAGCGAAGCCGCAAAAGAGCGAAGGCGCTCCGGGCGTTTCTTCTTAATTGGAGAAGAACTATATCGGCAAGGATATGCAAATCCACTACAAAGGTGTGTTAGTGAAGAGGATACTGAAATGATCCTCGAAGAAGTTCATGAAGGTGCCTGTGGTTCACACATCGGAACCGACGCCCTGGCAGCAGTGGTACTTCGCTAAGGATACTTCTGGCCTACCCTGAGAAAGGACGCCAAGCAGTTCGTCCGGAAATGTGGTAGTTGCCAGAGACATGCGAACATCCAAAGAACACCCTCAGAGTTCGTGACTTCGGCAGACTATCCTTGGCCCTTCGCAGTTTGGGGCATAGATCTCATTGGGCCACTCCCAACGGCGCCTGGAGGCGTAAAGTTCTGCGTAGTAGCAGTAGACTATTTCTCTAAATGGGTCGAGGCAGAACCTCTGACAACTATCTCGGCAAAAGAAGTGCAGAAGTTCGTATGGAAAAACATCGTATGCAGATTTGGCATACCGAGGGTACTCGTAGCGGACAATGGATCCCAGTTCGTAGACAAAGGATTCCAAGAGTTCATTAGCGACCTCGGGACAAAAATGCACTTCGCCCCAGTAGCTCACCCCCAAAGTAATGGGCAGGTGGAAGTATCTAACAGGACCATAAAAGATGGTCTGAAAAAGAGATTGGGAGAAGCAAAAGGGAAATGGCCAGGAGAACTCCAAAGCGTGTTATGGAGCTACCGAACGACACCCCGAAGAGCCACAGGGGAAACGCCTTTTTCACTGGTCTTCGGTACAGAGGCCATCATCCCTGTCGAAGTAGTACAACCGTCAATACGAGTCCAAGTGTTCGATGAAAAAGGAAATGACCTCGGTCTGAGAACCAAGCTCGACCTCGTCAGTGAACACAGAGAAGTAGCCGAGTTGAGAAGAAAAGCTTTCCAGCAAAGAGTGGCAGCAGCCATAAACCTACGCGCCAGGCCAAAAGGAATAAAGAAGGGAGACCTCGTTCTCCGAAAGGCTGAATTTGCACCCCGAAAGCCGTCCCACGGGGTACTTCGCGCAAATTGGGAAGGACCCTACCTGGTACTTGCCGAAGTACGAAAAGGAGTTTATAAGCTCGATGATGCCGAAGGCATAGAATTAAAAAATACTTGGCACTTAGAGGCCTTGAAAAAATTCTATGCCGAAAAAGTTCGGTGGGAAAGTTGTATTGCACAAGTTGCAAAAATTTGTCTAAGTAAAAAGTTCTGAAGAAGTACAAAACAAGAGTCTCACGAAAGCAATCGCCGACGAAAACAAAAGTAAGTTTTTCCGAAGCCTCTTGAGCGAATATGTTCGGGACAAAGGAAAGCAAGAGTTTGGTTTTCCGAAGTATCTTGAGCGAATATGTTCGGGACAAAGGAAAGCAAGAGTATGGTTTTCCGAAGTCTCTTGAGCGAATATGTTCGGGACAAAGGAAAGCAAAAGTATGGTTTTCCGAAGTCTCTTGAGCGAATTATGTTCGGGACAGAAGGAAACAAAGGAATCTGGCAAAAAATACTTAGCCAAATTTTTATCTATTGAGCCAAAGAGTGCTTACAGAGAAGAAAGTTGCTGAAAGACTACAAAAAAGAAGAAGAAAATGAAGGCAAAAGGCCCTAGTACTAAGGAACCTCGGCGTCTTGAAAACTGCCAGCCTCTGTGCTTTTGTCAGCAGCCTTCGGCGCCGGGAGAGAAGGAGGCAGTTTCAAGTGCTCGATCTTGGACCAAGTCCACCGAGGCTCCTTGGGGATGTTCATGCCTTCCAGGAAGGAGAGGTCAAAATCTGGGAACTTCTGCAGAATTTGGTGCCGAGCAAGACAGAAGCCGTCTTGAAAGCCCAACTTCGTCATATCATCGGACTCCCGCTTGTTGACCGCCAAATCCGCGTAATCCTTCTCCAAATCCTTGAACTTTCTCTTCAATGCCTTCATCTTCTTCTTCTCTTCTGAAGGCTTCTTCAGAGATGCGACCTCAGCTTCGAGCTTTGCCTTTTCCTCGAGCGTCTTCGCAAGGATTGCGTCACTTTCTGACTTATCCTTTTGAATCGTTTCTACGATCGAAGTTAGCTCCGCCATCCGAGAGCCGATGTCGGAAAGTTTCTGGGAGGTGCCTTTCTCAAGTTCCTCTTTCTCTTTTATGAACCCCTCCCGAAGTTCAGCAATTTCCTTCTCTGAAGACTGCTTCAGCTGAGCATTGTCGGCAGCCAACGCCGAACACTGGGCCTTCGTCTTGGTGTAAAGGTCCTAGAGTGACGCCCTCCTTTCTGACTCTCGTGCCACCCGAACACGGAGCAACCCGGCATACCCCATCAGCTGCAAAAAAAGCAAACAAAGGGAAAATGATGCTAAGTAAAAAGCAAAGGCGAAATTGACACTGAGGAAACAGTGAAGCGTACCTGGGCGGCATGTTCAGTGAGTTTGGCGGCCAAAGAGTTGTCGCCTGGGTAAGCCGCCGTAAGGGCCTTGTAAGAGGCCTCAGTAAGCACCCCTTTGCACACCTGCCTGGCCATCTCGGGACAGTCCTCGGAGTACATATTCATGTCCTCCGTGAACGTCCAGAAGGGCTCCTTCGGAACTTTCCCTGCTGGGACTTTGGCATCCCGAAGGGCCCTCTTGCGGGCGTGTTCGCCAACCCAGTCAGGAGCGGCCACCTCCGCTGCACAACAAGGCAGAAAAATTGGTTAAGGCCAGAAAACCCTTAAGGATTTACAAAAGAAAAAAAAAGGTTCTTCGACAAAGTACAAACCTGCTGGCACCTCGGTAACGTCGTCGTCAAGAATCGACGTCGCCTCAGTAGAGATCCCCTTGCCTTTTATTTGGCGCCGTTCCTCGGCAGAAGGGGTCTCCTCCCCATCGCCCTCCAGAAGAGCATGCAAAGGCGTGGGGCTTTGAGGAAGGACGTCGGAAGAAGGGGCGTCGACAGAAGGAAGCTCGGGCAAAGGGGCAGCAGGGTCTTCGGGCTCCTCGCCTACCTCCTCCGGAATTTGCGGAAGAGAGGAAGGAGCAGCTTTCTTTGCCCATTTGGAAGGAGGGCCGGCCGAAGTCTGCTTCCGCCTCCGAGAGGCGGCCTTCTTTGTCTGTTCGCCCCTCTCAGCCTGCCCGGTAAAAAGAGCCTTGTTGAAGGCAGCCGCGTCGTCGCCCATCTCTGAAAAAAGAAAATGAAGATCAGTGTAAGTCCAAGATGAAGTTATGAAGGGAAAAATGAGAAGGTAACTTACTCTCATAAAAAGACTCATAAGTCTCATTCCCCCGAAGGAGTTTCACGAGCCAGGAGTCCTTCCCCGAAGAAGCCGGTTTCGGCATGTTGAGGTCTGTCTCATGCTCCTTTACCACCTTGAGTTCCCGAAGGACCTCTTCGGTCATGAGCCTCCAGTTGATCGGAAAGGGGTAAAGGGCACGAGGAGAGACCTCGGCAGCCCAGTCAGAGACAGCCCGGATGCGCCTGTCGAAGTCCTCAAAGATAGGTGCTACGTCGGCTTCTAGCAGTATCTTCGGGTCAACAACATCCATCTTGAGCCTCCCCTGAGCCCACTTGGTCGGGACGTGCGACCAAGTCTCCGACTTCTTCAGGAAAAAGAATTTTTGTTGCCACCCTCGCCAGCTGTCTTTGGTGGCGAAGGTGAACGTATACTTTTTGCTCCCGGATCCCCGAGGTAGCATAAAGTAGAAGCCACCCTTCGGGACCACGAAGAGCTTGTAGTACTGAAGAAAAACTACAAAGTGAGGTTTTATTTTGAAAACGCCGCACATACAGAGGAAGGCGTTGAAATAGCAGTACGAGTTCGGTGGGAGTTGGTTAACGGCAATGCCATGGAAGTTGCAGAACGCGCTAACCATCTCCGGGGGGGGATACCGAAGTCCGACCTTCAGTTGGGCTCGGAAAACGGTGATTTCATCACTTCGGTTGGAAAAAGGAAATTGGTCAGGACGGGGCAACCTCGTCACAGAGTAAGAGGGTAAGAAAAACTTTTTCTTCCACTTCGCTAGTTTTGCCGGAGTAGTGCAGCAAGGGTGAGAAAGAAGAGGTTGCCAACTCTCGGGAACAGGCATGATGAAAATGAGTTCGGGAAAAACAACGAAAATGAGTTCGGGAAAAACAACGAAAACGAGTTCGGGAAAAACAAAGAAGAAGCTTTGAAAAAAGCAAAAGGACTAAAACCCACCAAAGGTCTTGCCGAAATCTGGATTTCTGGAAGCCGTCGTGAAAAGTGGGCGGAAAAACGCCTGAAAAAGGAGAACCGCCGCGGAAAATCGGGAGAGAATTAGAAGGCAGAAGAAAGCAAAAGCAGAAGCAAAAAGAGGGTTATGACAGGGCTGGTATATATAGGCCGAGAAGGCCAGGTGAACCGTCGTCATTAGTACCCCTCGGAAGGCGAAGCGTCGCCATAACTGCTAAATGCGCCTGAAAAGTCGCGCCTGCCGTACTCAGTGCATTCCCACCCAATAATAGTGTGCCATGTGTCGGTCATCGCGCAGCAAACGTGCCACGTGTCGTCCATCACGTCGAGCACGCCCTCTGACACCATTTGGTCTAGAGGCGCCGCCCTAGACTGACTCTGCTGGACACAGGATGCAACGCATGAGCAGACCTATAAAGGCAAAAAAGTAGGTTACCTCGAAGACACCAAAAGACAGCCTGTGACTTCGGGCAAAAGGTCTATCTTCGGTACAAGGTTATCCTATTTTCCCTCGCCACGAGGACACCAAGAGACAGCCTGTGACTTCGGGCAGAAGGTGTATCTTCGGCACAGGGACAGCCTATCTTCTCGCGCCTCGAGGACGCAAAAAGGGCTGCCCATCGCTTCAGGCAGAAGAAGGCGTCTTCGGCGCAGATATCACAACCACAGGACCCGAAAACCGATGAACCGAAGTTTCTCATTTTCGGCTTTTCGGAGGGGGGCCTGTGATAGCCAAAGGCTATTGCCTCCTCGGTAGTAACTCCCTGCCAGAATATTGGCCGAGGAGTCTGACGTCACCCAAGAGAGGATCTTTTTACTGACCTCGGAAGGTGCGAAGTCAAACACTATGAGCTCGAGACTTCGGTTAGCTCGTCAGGAATTCCGAGGATAACACCGTCTCCATCGAGGGGCCAAACTGACCGTCTTCGGGTAAGAAAGCCATCTCTCTGAAGCAAGGAAGAATCTCCCCGAAGGCAGAAGCCCCGAAGAGGATCTTCCCCGAACAAGAAACACCTGAACAAGGGAATCACCGGACTATGGGTATAAATCCCGAAGAAGGTGTTCATCAAAGGAACACCCAGAACTATGGGATAGATCCCGAAGGAGGTGCTCGCACCAAAAGACGGATGGAATCCGAAGAGGGTGCACGCACCAAAGGGCGACCTCGCCCAGGGGACCTCGGGAGTACGATATAAGCATTTAAGGAGCCTCTGACATGTCGCCCACAAGCCCTACACGTCACATCAGAACGGCAAACTGACACGCCGCACCCGCCCCAGTCTTGACACAACCTGTCCGGGTCCAGGGCTAAAGGAGGCTGCAAACGGCTGCCTGTCCCCTAGGTCCAAAAGTACAGATCAAATCCGACCGAACACGTGTCATGATCTGAACGGACCAGTTACTCCTATAAATACTAGGAAATGGGACTGGGCAAAGGATGGGCATTTTCCTCCCTCTGAGAAAACACAAAACAGGCAAGACACTTGATCCCTTAGTGTTCTTTCTCCACTTTCATTCAGAAAACTGACTTGGGCGTCGGAGGGTCCTCCCCGGAAAAGCAAACCGGGGACCTCCTAACCTCTTCTTTGAGCTTTTCAGGCACACCCAGCTGGGAAACCAGAGCTCCAGGCGCTCGCCCCCTCAGGAAGTCTCCCGACCTGTCAACATGACAACAAACGAAGATGCCTCGGGGCATCACCCTTCTTCAAAGACCCGACCTCAGCCCGGAGAGTATTATTCTCACTCGTCAACGACACTATAAGGCTGTCAGAACCAGCCTTGTGCTTGAGAAGATCTTCGTTGGCGGTGAGCATCCCCTTTATTTGTTCACCGAGGTCAGCGATCTTCTGGGAGGAATCCTTTTGAAGTTGTTCTTTTTGCTTCCGGAACTCCTCCCGAAGGGCAGTCACTTCTTTCTCAGCAGCTTCTTTCAGCTGCTGGTTTTTGGCGGCCGACTCCGCGAGTGCGATCCTCGCCTCATTTATGGTCTGAGTGGCCGAAGTTCGGAAGGCAACCTCCCTGGCCACCCGAACTCGGAGAAAGCCGGCGTACCCCAGTAGCTGCAAGAAGATAAAACGCAAGGTCAGTAAGAGCCAAACACTTAGGAAAAAATTAAAGGGAAAGAGCTGTGAAGGATATACCTGAGCAGCGTGCTCGGTGATCTTTGCGGCGAGGGTGTTATCCCCCGGATGGGCCGCCGCTATAGCCTTGAAGGAGGCCTCGGTGAGCACCCCCTTCGAAATTTCCTTAGCCATTTGAGGAACGTCCTCGGAGTACAAATTCATGTCCTCCGTGAACGTCCAGAAAGGCTCTTTGGGTATCTTCCCTTGCGGGATTTTGGCGTCCCGAAGAGCTCGCTTCCGAGCATGTTCGGCCGCCCAGTCAGGGGTAGTCAACTCCCCTGCGTGGCAAGAATGAGAAGGAGATTAAAGACAAAGAAGGCAATCCAGAAAAAACAAAGGAAGTACACTTTGTCTGGAAACAAACCTGGTGGAACCTCGGCAACGACGTCCTCGGAGTCCTCGGCCTCCTCGGTTGAAATGCCCTTGCCCTTCCGCCTGCGCCGCTCCTCGGCAGAAGGTACTTCTACCACTACATCAAGGAGGGCCTGTGACGCAGTAGGACTTTGAGGAGGGACGTCGGTTGAAGGGACCTCGGAAGCAGCAGTCTCAGGCGCCGGAATCTCGGCTGTCCCAGGCTCCTCGGCAGTCTCCTCGGGAATTTCTTCTAGAGGAACCTGGGTAGTTCTCTTTGCCCGTTTCCGCGAAGGCCCCGCGCCAGTAGACTTCCGCCTTCGGGAAGCCGCCTTCTTCGTCTGATCGCCCTTCTCCACTTGGCCGGTGAAAAGGGACTTGTAATAGGCGGCAGTACCGTCGCCCATCTCTGAAAAAGGAGAGAAACATCAGCGTAAGTCCGAGGAAAAAATAGCAAAGGAGTAGAAGATGACTCACTTTCGACCAACGTTTCGAAAGAAATCTCCTCCTTGAGAAGCTTGACCAACCAGGAATCCTTCCCGGCGATGGCAGGAGCTGGCATCTTGAGGTCAGTCTTGTGCTCCTTTACCACCTTTAATTCCCGAAGGACCTCTTCGGTCATCAACTTCCAGTTAATTGGAAAAGGGTAAAGGGCGCGCGGAGCGACCTCGGGATCCCAGTCAGAGACAGCCCGAATGCGGGCGTCGAAATCCGCGAACACGGGAGCCAACTCTGGGGTCAGCAGCATCCTCGGATCAACAACGTCCACATCCAGTGTTCCCTGAGCCCATTTGGTCGGAACGTACGACCAGGCCTCGTCCATCTTCAGGAAGAAGAACTTCTGTTGCCACCCCCGCCAGCTATCCTTAGTGGCGAAGGTGAACATGAATTTCTTGCTCCCGGATCCCCGAGGTAGCATGAAATAGAAGCCACCCTTCGGGACCACAGAGAGCTTGTAGTACTGCATAAAGATTATGAAATGGGGTTCTATCCCGAAGACGCCACACATGCAGAGGTAGGCGTTAAAATAGCAGAACGAGTTCGGGGGAAGCTGGTTCACAGCAATGCCATGAAATTTGCAGAACTCGCACACCATCTTCGGGGGAGGATACCGAAGACCGGCCTTCAGCTGGGCTCGAAAAACGGTAACCTCCTTACTATGGTTTGAAAAAGCATAATGGCTAGAACGAGGCAGCCTAGTAATGGCGTAAGAGGGAAGAAAGAATTTTTTCTTCCACCTCTCTAACTTTGCAGGGGTGGTGCAACAAGGATGGGCTAAAAGAGGCTGCCAGCTCTCAGGAATGGGCATTTTCGACATGAAAACGAGTTTGAAAACGGAAGAAAACAGTTTCCAGAGAAAAACTCAAAAGAACAGAGGGATCAAAACGCTCTGGAAAACAAAAACCCACCGAAAGATTTGCCAAAATCTGAGGACGCCGTCGTGAAAGTTGGCTGGAAAAAAGCTCTGATTAAGGTAGCTCCGCCACAGAAAGCAAGAAAATGCAAGAACAGGGGCAAAGCAGAGAAAAGAGCAGAAGAAAAAGCAAAGGGAACTTATGATGGAATGGGCTATTTATAAAGCCAGAGGTGGGTAACCGAAACATCGTCATAAGTACCCTTTGGAGGCGAACCGTCGCCGTAACTGCTCTCTGCACCTGAAAAGGCGCGCCCTCTGTAACCGACGTGACTCTCCTCCAATGGCAAAGCGCCACGTGTCAACCGCTGCGGAAAAATGGTGGACACGTCCTCCAAACGTCCCTTGAAAACTGGGACACGTCTTCTGACATCCCTGGAAAACTGGGACGCGCCGCTCAGACTGACACGCTTGGCCAAACAGACCTGCAGAAACAAAGAGCAGGCCAACTCGAGGACGCCAAGAGACAGGCTATGGCCGAACAGCCCATGACCTTCGGGCAAGAGGTGTATCTTCGGCACAGGCTCCGCCTCGAAGACACCAAAGAACAGGCCAAGGCCGAAGAGCCCATGATCTTCGGGCAAAAGGCGCATCCTCGGAACAGGTTAAGCTTCCAAAGAGACTCCCATAAACAACCTCGGAAAGAGATGCAAAACCGAAGTCTTCACTTCGGCTTTCCAAAGGGGGGCATGTGATAGCCAAACGCTATCGCCTCTATCTGGCCGAACTCCCTGCCACAAGAATGGCCAGAAGAAGCTGGCGCTACCCGAGAAAAGGTGTGATCATGCACCTCGGGAGATAGCCGAAGAGCTCCGAGCCCGGCACGCCAGGAAAACCCGAGGACACTACTTGCCCCCCCAAGGTTGTGAACAGATCGCCTTCGGAAAAGCGGCACCAGACATAGCGAGCCGAACATGATATCCCCGAAGGCGGAACTCCCTGAAACTGGGAACCCCCGAACTGAGGGCTTGTTTCCCGAAGAGGCTCTGTCCGTACCAAAGGACGACCTCACCCAGGGACCTCGGGAGTACGGCAGGAGCAGTTATGGAAGCATTTAAGGAAGCCTCTGACACATCCATTCACAGACGCCACAATCCACCTCAAAAGGCGCACTGCCACGCTGACGCCATCAAAATCACATCATGGCCCGTCTCAGCACATGGCTCAAGGCAACCTGCTACCAGCTATCTGTCTCCTACGCCCAGAAATTCAGGAACATCCGACCGAACACGTGTCGCGATCTGAACGGGCTAGGCGCTCCTATAAATACCAGGAATTAATACTTGGCAGGAGGCTGGTTGGCAAAAATACGGCCCCCACACTCTGAGAAAATTACCAGGCGAGACTCCTCAGCCCTTTGTACTATTTTCTCTGCCTTTCTCTCAGCCAACCACTGACTTGGGCGTCGGAGGCTCCCCCCCAGAAAAACACTCCGGGGGCCTCCTGACCCTTTGTTTCTGAGTTTTCAGGCACACTTCCTTGGGCGATCCATCCTCCAGGCGGTCGTCCTCCCAGAAGTCTTTCCACCAGTCATCATGACTATAAACGATGAGGCCCCTGGTCATCAAGAGTCTAGGACTCCATCTAGACAAGGGAGGCAATAAGGAGTACTATATATACAAGCCTCAGTTGAGATCTTCTCAAACTAACTCCTATCTTCTCAAACTAATTCCTACCTTGGAGGTAAGTCCTAGTGGCGAGTCACAAAAGTCCTGTCCATGTTCTGTTAGGCTTTCCAACCAAGAAAAATACTATAGTTAGCATTGTTATTGAACCAGCAAGTAACCCAAGCAGAGTAGAATCATAAAAATTCTCAAGTGAAATACCTACAACAACAAACTACCATGAAAACATTCAATGGTTATCTAGCCTAACAACATTAGATCTACACAACATAACTAGTGAGTGAGAATTCAAGAATTTTCAGTAAGGGTCTTCACTTAACCTTCAAGAAAAATTACGAGGGACCACATATATGTGAACATATGTAGGTTACTACGAGGTCATACAGCCTGAGGCTAGACTTATGCATATATGTCTTGGTCCCTTGGGACTTCTCCTCATCCTAGTCTTTGAACTATAAGGCAGAGCCTTGCCATCTATAACCTTTGAACTTTTCATGGCGATGGTGACTGTTATAGCCCTCGTAGCGGAATGCTCAGTGGGTAAGGTAAGTTCATAAATCTCTAGTTTAAATGCCTTGATTAAAGGTAAATTAGCAAGATCAAGCAAGTTATATAAAGGATTGATAATTCCTAGTTTAATTTGGCACCTAAGTGTCACTAGGGGCAAAATGGTCATTTTGTACCCCAAGGTGAGAAGTTTGGATTTAAGCTCATAAGTTGATCTTTTGGACCTAAGTGACAAGAAACCAAAGAGTTGGATGAAATTGCCAAGTCTCATGACACCATTTAACATGGGGGTCTTTTTGGCAAAACTAAAGAAGTTGAAGGGCTTAAGTGAGAAGTTGGCTATTTAAGCCATTTTGGAACCATTTGGCAAACACTATTCATCATCCCCACCCTCCCAAACCCTTAAGTCTCCTTCTTCTCTCAAATTCCATAGCCAAATCTCACCAAAAACATCAATTCTTGGTGAAAATTGAAGTTTCATGAAAAACCCGAGTGGAAAAGAGCTTGTTTTTGCATGGGTTGCTTGGTTTGAGTCCAAAATCATGTTTTTGAGCTAGGTAAGCTCTAAATTCTATTAGGACTTGTTGTTCTTTGATTGTTCTTGGTTTCTTGAGCTTCCATGAGCTTGGTTCTAGTTAGAATGAGATTGAATTGATGCCTTATAAGTTGAATTTGCTTGGAACCATAGGAAACGTCAGTGGAGCTTTGTGTTTGAAGCTCGAAGCTTTTGGTGCTTGATTCTTGCTAGTTCTTATGTAATTGAGGTAAGGGATTTATGATTCAAGCATATTTGATGCCATTCCTAGCTTTCTTGCTTGTTAAATTCAAGTAGTTTTGTGAATGGCATTACTTGGTGAATGGTAATGAAAATGTTGGCTAGGGAGTTTCTAAGGATTTGTGTGGTGTTTATGGACACCATAGGGTTGGTTTGAATGGTGCATTGTGGTCTCTAGAACGTGTACTACACATATGTGAAGTTTAAAGGCTATCCATGCATGTTTAATATGTTTGGAAAGTGTTCAAAATTCATAGTAACAAAACTGGAAGTTTTCTAGGCACTTTGTAGGTTTAGCGATGCATCGCCAATCCATACGAGTTCCCACGATTCATTGCTAATACCTCAGAAATTGGCAGAATGTCAACAACCACTCACCGAGATAGCACTGACACTCGGTTTTGTTTTCTTCATAACTTTTTGCTTAGGTGTCCAATTGAGGTGATTCATGATTCCACATGAAGCTAAGAGGGAGTACTATCATCTCAATGCCTTCACCACACTTAAAATCTCCCAGTTTTAAAGTTATGTTAACTCAAAGTGAAGGTAAGTTTTAAAGCCAAATATGGTCACAATGAGCACCATTAGTTGGGTGCAAGGTTTAGTGCCATTGGAAGCCTAGTTGAGACTTTGGATTTGAGCCTTCGATTTGGAAACTTTAGTGCACCTAGTTGGGGTTCCATAGAGCCTAGTAAATGAGTCCAACCATGATCATTGCCACTTCACTATTGTGAACCAAGTAATGGTGGATAGGGGAGCACCATGGATGAAGGTTTAGTACACTTGTTGCCTAGCCAAGCGGTGCCTTGAGGCACAAGTGAAAGCCTAGTGCATCCTTGGTAGGTTAAACTAGTGGAGGCTTAGTACACAAGTGACTTAACAAACATAATATGTTTGTTGTTTTGTTTTTGCGTAACTTAACAAACATAATCGTAACCCTAGAATAATGATATTCTTAAACGTCCCTGGTCTAGTATTATTGTGGAACGGGTTGCAATAATACATAACGGCTAGCATATGTGAAGACTAATATGAGATATGTAGTCTACATATGGGTACAAGTTGGAGAACTTGTGTACTAGACCGACCCACCATGAGAACACTACATGGATCGTTATATGAGTGTCATAAGTGATTCTCATAGTGATCATGGTATATGTAGTCCTTCGACCTAAGATCATCAAGGTTCCCTACATGTGAGTCACATACTTTGATACTTTCCTTTGTTGCTCGTAACTGAGTGAACTTGAAGGAGGTCATTGGGTATGTCACATATCATGCGGAGGGATTTGTATGATCAAGATGGGATTTGTCCCTCCTATGTAACGGGAGTGATATCTTCGGGCCCCTTGATAGAGTCAGACTTAGAAAATGCATGGCCATGCTCGGATGAGTTGATATACGATATCAATGTCATCAGTTTAAGTTGGTCTACTCGGTAATCAAGAAACCAAAGATTGAGCTATACGAGAGTGACACATTCCACGTCTCGTGCTTAGTCTTGATATCTTGGACAAAGGGACACTGGCATATATCGGTGATGATCATAAAGGTATAGTCAATTCACCGACAATCTTGTCACTTGGGTAGCAATGATGTGTTGCTAGACACCGCTCATTGCTTATGATCATAAATTTGATTTATGATCATTGCCAACATGGCAAGAGCTTATTGGGTCACACACATAGAGCTATTTGGATCATTAGAGTGCATGGGCTAATTATTTGGGTTATGGTTTCACTTTAATTTCGTATTAATAATGGGCCCAAGAGTTGAGCCATTATTAAGCCTGAAATTAAATCCTAATTAGATTAGTGCTTTGAAACCCATTAGGCCTGGAAGTTGAGTTTCACTATAAATACAACTTTTAAGTGAGAAATTCGTAGGTCTCCTTGCCTTAGCCTCCCAAAAGGACAGCCACACTCTTCTTTTGCAATTCCTTGGAGGACGCAAACTAGCACTGCGAGCGCAAGAGAAACGCATCTGCCAGGACGTGGTGGAAGCGTGGTGATCCCGAGAGGCTCGTGTGGATACCATAGAGAGCCTGAACACGTCAACTGTTCAGGTTTTATGATTCGACTCTACAGTTGAGTGAGAGATCTCAACCGAAAATTAGGTATGAAAATTTTTGAACACTGGGTTTACCCCGTTTCACTTGGATCCTGGAGGGTTTCGGTTAAATTCCGCTGCGCTGTTTGGCTCCGAAAACCCAACACTATAAGGGCAACCCCGAATATGGGTGATGTCATGGGTTTAAGCTCACTCTCAGAAATGCCCAAACTTGGCAATAGATGGGGAAACAGGACATCGGTGTTCAAGCCATCATCACAGAGGACTCTTTTGATGTCCCAGTTTTCGATCCTGGCCAGTATCAGGAGAGGATTGTCGTGTGAAAACTTCACCATCGAGCCATCCTTTCGGGTGAGATTGTTTGTGGGATTATCGAACTCTATCATTACTATCCCTCTCACCTTCCTCTTTCTCTCAGCCGAGGGTATCCCAGTAGTGATTGTCTGGATAACCTTAGTTGAAGGTAGGGAATGCTTCTTTGGATTTCGGTGGGTCTGACATTTATCCGAGTCATACTCCTCATCTTTTACCTTCCTCTCATCATCCTAGTTTTCCTAATTCTTAGTGAAGGCATTCACAAATAACGATGAAGTATACCTTGCTTAGTCATGGACACGATGTAGTTCCTCAGATGAAAGCAATCCTCAATGTCATGGCCGTGGTCTCTGTTAGTGTTGTGCCCAAAAGACAATCATGAGATGATTGTATTTTTGCACATTGAGTCATGATATTTTATTAAGGCATTAATCCAGCAATTATGTTTGTTGTTTTGTTCCTGCGTAACTTAACAAACGTAATTGTAACCCTAGAATAATGATATTCTTAAAATTCCTTGGTCTAGTATTATTGTGGAGCGGGTTGCAATAATACATAACGACTAGCATATGTGGAGACTAATATGAGATATGTAGTCTACATATGGGTACAAGTTGGAGAACTTGTGTACTGGACCGACCCACCATGAGAACACTACATGGATCGTTATATGAGTGTCATAAGTGATTCCCATAGTGATCAGGGTATATGTAGTCCTTCGACCTAAGATCATCAAGGTTCCCTACATGTGAGTCACATACTTTGATACTTTCCTTTGTTGCTCGTAACTGAGTGAACTTGAAGGAGGTCATTGGGTATGTCACATATCATGCGGAGGGATTTGTATGATCAAGATGGGATTTGTCCCTCCTATGTAACGGGAGCGATATCTTCGGGCCCCTTGATAGAGTGAGACTTAGAAATGCATGGCCATGCTCGGATGAGTTGATATGCGATATCAATGTCATCAGTTTAAGTTAGTCTACTCGATAATCAAGAAAGCAAAGATTGGGCTATACGAGAGTGACACATTCCATGTCTCGTGCTTAGTCTTGATATCTTGGACAAAGGGACAATGGCATATATCGGTGATGATCATAAAGGTATAGTCGAATCATCGCCAATCTTGTCACTTGGGTAGCAATGATGTGTTGCTAGACACCGCTCATTGCTTATGATCATAAATGTGATTTATGATCATTGCCAACGTGATAAGAGCCTATTGGGTCGTACACATAGAGCAATTTGGATCATTAGAGTGCATGGGCTAATTATTTGGGTTATGGTTTCACTTTAATTTCGTATTAATAATGGGCCCAAGAGTTGAGCCATTATTAAGCCTGAAATTAAATCCTAATTGGATTAGGGCTTTGAAACCCATTAGGCCTGGAAGTTGAGTCTCACTATAAATACAACTTTTAAGTGAGAAATTCGCAGGTCTCCTTGCCCTAGCCTCCCAAAAAGGACAGTCGCACTCTTCTCTTGCAATTCCTTGGAGGACGCAAGCTAGCACTGCGAGCGCAAGAGAAACGCATCTGCCGGGACGTGGTGAAAGCGTGGTGATCCCGAGAGGCTCGTGTAGATACCATATAGAGCTTGAACACGTCAACTGTGAAGGTTTTGTGATTCGACTCTACAGTTGAGTGAGAGATCTTAACTGAAAATTAGGTATGAAAATTTTCGAACACCCGGTTTACCCCGTTTCACTTGGATCCTGGAGGGTTTCGGTTAAATTCCGCTGCGCTGTTTGGCTCCCGAAACCTAACAGTCTAGATGAAATTTTCCATATTTCTTCATTTTTTTCTTGTTACCCAAGGTCATGGCCTTCACATGCTAAATGAGGCTCATTGACTATCCAAGGCCATTAGGATATTAGCTCTTGTGGTGTTCAGGGGGTGAATGTCATTAGCCTTTTTCCACTGGCTTTCTAAGGTCTACTCCCTCCCTCACAATGGTATTAAGGTTAGTGGTTTGACCTTCGGACTATTGATGATTAGCCTTAGGTCCTCTGATCCCTAATTCCTTGGTTGTCAAGCATTCTTTTGCCCTTCAGTAGAATTCTCTAAGTGTGTCTGGGGGATCCTTTAAAAACTCATAGAAAAGTTGAGAATCCCTCCTCAACCCTCATATCATTGCTAAAATCTAAATTTCTAGGAAAAAGTCCAGGACATCGAGCATCTTTCTATTGAACCTTTCAACATAGTGCCAAATAGTCTCTCCATTCTTTCGGGCTATGTCAAAAATTTGAACTAGCACCTTTGTCGTTGGTTTATTCCTGATGAACTAGTATGTGAATGTTATGGATAACTCATAGAACCCCATAATTGTTCCAGGCACCAAAGAGTTATACCATGCCTTAGTTAGTCTCAAAAGTGCTATTTCAAAACATATGTAAGGGGTGTCATGATTGGCTCCATGAAGCACCATACTCCTCTTATACTTGGTCACGTGAGCTTGGGGGGTCACTTCACCCTTTGTAGGTCTTTAGGTGAGGTACGTAGAAGTCACTGGGCATTGGCGATTCCATTATTGCCCGAACAAAAAGGGGCGGTGAAGGTCTCAGACAACCTCAACCATACGGGCTTGTAGGAGACCTGTTTATCCCTATTGCCCAAAATCTATAGGATCTTTTCCATCAGGGCAGTAGTGTTGCTTTCTTCCGGTTGCTGGTAGTCATGTGGAAGGGGGGAGTGACATATTTTCCTGGGTGAGTAACTTCAATCACAAAAAGATGGGGACTTGTGATGAGGAGAAAGAGTTCGCTGTCGTGAACCCCTTGGTTCCTTTGATTGGCACCTTGCCATGTAGCATCCATGAGATGGTGGGTTCACTGTTGAAGACTCATAATGGAAGCTCCTAATGGGCGAGCCAGGCGAGATGACGGATGGGCCCTTTCCAGGTGAGCCTCTAGGGAGGGTATTCTTGCATGGGAACGTGCTTGTGACCATCTTTGGTCAAGCCGCTGTGTAATTTTGGCCATAATGGAGCACTTCATGAAAGAAACTCATTGTCTTACCCACTTCAGGGTAGTCTAGTTATGGTGACAAAATTGTGCATGTAAAACTCCCAGGGTTGGTATGTTCTGTAGGCCATTAGAACAATACCCTTAGTGTTAGTGTTGTGCCCAAAAGCCAATCATAAGATGATTGTATTTTTGCACATTGAGTCATGATATTTTATTAAGGCATTAATCCAACAATTATGTTTGTTGTTTTGTTTCTGCGTAACTTAACAAACATAATCGTAACCCTAGAATAATGATATTCTTAAACGTCCCTGGTCTAGTATTATTGTGGAGCAGGTTGCAATAATACATAACGACTAGCATATGTGGAGACTAATCTGAGATATGTAGTCTACATATGGGTACAAGTTGGAGAACTTGTGTACTGGACCGACCCACCATGAGAACACTACATGGATCGTTAAATGAGTGTCATAAGTGATTCTCATAGTGATCATGGTATATGTAGTCCTTCGACCTAAGATCATCAAGGTTCCCTACATGTGAGTCACATACTTAAATATTTTCCTTTGTTGCTCGTAACTGAGTGAACTTGAAGGAGGTCATTGGGTATGTCACATATCATGCGGAGGGATCTGTATGATCAAGATGAGATTTGTCCCTCCTATGTAACAGGAGTGATATCTTCGGGCCCCTTGATAGAGTGAGACTTAGAAAATGCATGGCCATGCTCGGATGAGTTGATATATGATATCAATGTCATCAGCTTAAGTTAGTTTACTCGGTAATGAAGAAACCAAAGATTGGGCTATACGAGAGTGACACATTCCATGTCTCGTGCTTAGTCTTGATATCTTGGACAAAGGGACAATGGCATATATCAATGATGATCATAAAGGTTTAGTCGAATCATCGACAATCTTGTCACTTGGGTAGCAATGATGTGTTGCTAGACACCGCTCATTGCTTATGATCATAAATGTGATTTATGATCATTGCCAACATGCCAAGAGCCTATTGGGTCGCACACATAGAGCTATTTGGGTCATTAGAGTGCATGGGCTAATTATTTGGGTTATGGTTTCACTTTAATTTCGTATTAATAATAGGCCAAAGAGTTGAACCATTATTAAGCCTGAAATTGAATCCTAACTGGATTAGGGCTTTAAAACCCAATAGGCCTGGAAGTTGAGTCTCACTATAAATAAAACTTTAAGTGAGAAATTTGCAGGTCTCCTTGCCCTAGCCTCCAAAAAGGACAGCCACACTCTTTTCTTGCAATTCCTTGGAGGACACAAGCTAGCACTGCGAGTGCAAGAGAAACGCATCTACCGGGACGTGGTGGAAGCGTGGTGATCCCGAGAGGCTCATGTGGATACCATAAAGAGCCTGAACACGTCAACTGTTCAGGTTTTGTGATTCGACTCTACAGTTGAGTGAGAGATATCAACCGAAAATTAGTTATGAAAATTTTTGAACACCCGGTTTACCCAGTTTCACTTAGATCCTGGAGGGTTTCGGTTAAATTCCGCTGTGCTGTTTGGCTCCCGAAACCCATCACTTAGTCTGCATACCCAAGTGGCCCTCTTGGACATTATGTAAATGCATGCATATTGGTCCAATGATTGCACACATAATCACATTTTATACACACCATCGTAGCAAGGAAGGAAAACACTAGCACAAGTCTTAATCTTGGCCACCACACATTAGGCAATCATATTAAGTGTACGTGACCAGCCACTACACCTGAAACATCTTCAAAACAATGTATTAATATAGCCATGTAACCCCCTATTTTCTTTACATCATTTTCAAATAAATTCTCTAACCAAACCAAGGAATTTGGTTTTACATCAATAGCCCACCTATGGACCAAGTTATGGGTTTTTGAAGTTGGTTACAAAATTCTGAATAAATGAATAGTAACAAAGCTAACTTTGCAATGTCATATCTTTGGTTACAGGTCTCCAAATTTAGAAATTCAAATTCCCAATTCAACCTATAGATTTTCTCTAGGTGTAGTCAAAATTTCATACCAAGATTCATTTGGAACAAGGGGATATAGAACTTTGACTGCAGAGTCAAAATTCTAGTCACTTTATGATCATTTTGGCCTTACAAAATTTCGTAAGTGTGCAAAACCTTCATTCACAGGGGTAAGCCCTCCAAGGCTATCCCATACATGTCCAACACACATAGGAATTAAATGCTCTTTCATCTAGCAACTTTATGTGGCCAAAACAGAATTTACAAGTAAGCAGCCTATCATTAACACTTAGTTAGCTTTGCACCACATCACATATATAGCCAAAACATTACTCAAATGTTCACATACTTGTCTCATTTTACATACACTACATGTATGTGCATACATGAACTACATAATGGTCTTAACCCAACTAAATATGCACCCTCAGTTACATAAGTGCATGAGACACAATGGACTCCAGAAACAGGATGCTGGATAGTTGCTGCATAACAGAATAAGCACCATTACTAAAAATACAAAATGTGCTCCTAAAATTATGAAACTTTCCAGATCACAAGTAGATACATAAACTTTAAGTATGTAAAATTTTATATCAAAAATCAAACCATAAAGGTCATTTTGAATGTGATGTTTTTGCTGGACCTAAAATGGTAGAATTAAGGGGAGTAAGTTTCATTGTGAAACTTAGTAAGGGAAACACTTGGTTTCTTAAGGAAATATGACCCTCCTTGAAAGCTGCATCCAAAGACACTAAAACACAAAACCATAATGCATATATACAAGATATAGCAAGCAAATGCAGCAGCCATTCACAACCAACAAACACATGAAATGTGGCAGCAACATAAACCATAGGTTAGTCCATAAAACATGCAATGAACTTAAGTAAATCACTATGGCAGCCTCCTCAATATTAAGCTTGGTCTTATGAGGATTTTAACACTAGTTAGTACTAACTTTGGGACCTAAAAACCCCAATTTTTGCTGCCATCACTATTCACTTCACACTAGGTCACAAAACCTTCAATAAGTGCACTCCCTACACTAAGCTTGTTCATTAAGCTCGTGGCTCTCTTCCAAGCTTAGCCCTAGTTCCATGGATGCTTGGAAATATAGTAAACAATCCATGAGAGGAAAAGAACCCTTACCTTAATGGATATACTGAAATTGGAGCTTGATCCTATGTGCACATAAGTCTTGGCACTGAATAGCTTCCAATTGCTTCCTTTTGCCATCAATTTCAAGTAGCTTCAAGGTTGAAGGTCTGGTGTCTATGGAGGAAGTGTGGTGTAGGGTGGGCTGCATCCCTTGGATGGTATGGCTGAATATGAGAGAAGAAAAGGTGGTCTTGACTACTTAAATGGTCAAAAGTATGCTAAACACATTTAAGTAGTCTTAACCTTGTCTTATGTCATTTTCCTTGCTACAAGACTACGGTTTCTTAGTATTAATCTCTTGGACCACAATTGAGTATGCTTATCTTGCTTTAGAAACCCTTTCTTATGTAGGATAATCCCACAATTTTAGCATTCGACTTAACTCAAAGACATACACATCTTAAGGCCTACATTAGAACAGTTAGGTCCTTTATGCCTTTTTATGTTTTCTTTGTCCTTTGCTATCTTCCATAAGCAATTTGGTCCTCCAATAGTACTTTCATATCATTCATATCCTTCTCATAACTCTCCAATTCTCTTTTGTCAAATTTTTACAATTGAGTACCCAAATTTCTAAAATCTTACAAAAAAGTCGATAGGTTGCTTAACAAATAAGCAATCCTTAAGGCTTTTCTTGGGGGCCAAGTTACCAACTTGGAACACTTTTAAGGAGGTTTTGATCATGCCTTTTACCCCTTACACTTTAATCACGATGATGAGAATTACACAATATAATGGTTTTTGACCATTATGCCACACTTTGTAATTCTCCCATTTTTAAGAGGTGGTAACACATTGTGACCATTAGAGGCCACTAATCCTCAAGTAGGAAAGGCTCCATGGGTGCTTGGTCACTTTTCATCTGAGGCTCAGGCACAGACTTGGTGGCACGGCCCTCATGGCCCTACCTAGGAAGCCTATGAAAACAAGTCTCACATTTGTTGCAATTGGGTAATTAATTACGTGCACCCTATTTAAAACTTCATGCTACTAGTTGTTTAACCTAGGAATGCAATTATGCATGCAAGAGTTGCTTTGACTTGAGCAAGTAGAAAATCATAATACATTTATATTGCCTATGCATTTCCATAAAAGCCAACATTGAAAGAGTCAAAGCATGTAAAACATTTATAGCATAAACAATAATCCTACACATAATTTGTTATGGTTCTCTTATCTAAAGGCTTCCTAGAGGAAGGTAAGGTGTTTAAAATTAAATTTTTAACCTTAACTCATGTTCAGGTAGCAAGAATGGATATGTTTAGCAAAGTTCACTAAGTTTCAAAGAGATTAAGGCACTAAATGAGGTTCAGGGACAAAATAGTAATTTTGTATCCCGAATAGTCGTGCCAGATCCCAAATGTTGAAAATGAGTTTTTGATAACCTAACTTTTGACTTTAACCCAAACTTAGTTGAAATAAAGAAGATTTTACTGAGTTTGACTAAGGTTACCTAAAGGAGGGGACTTATTTGTGACTTTTTAAATTCTTGGATGGCTTCTTAGTTAAGAGGTTATAAAACTTGGTAAAATGAGGGAGGAGGCTATATTTGCTGCTTAAACCCGAGTTCCTCCTTCACCCTACTAATTCTCTATCAATCCAAGCCCATAACCAAGAAATTTTGATGAAAATAAGAGCCACCAAGGATGTACATGCTATGGAAAGCTTGTTTCAAGGGTGATTTCAAGTTTTTCAAGCTTGGAATTAAATTTTCAACAATCCTTTATTTTTTATGTGAGCTAACACTTATGTTCTTGGTAGATTGTTATTTATTAGGTGTTTGGAAGCTTGGGTTTTAGTTAGAAGGTAGTAATTATCTGATTTGTACCTTGGGTTGCTCGGAACTAGGTGGAGCTTTGTAGAACTTGAGTTCTTAAGGAAGGGTTGCATGTTTCTTGCTTGTGAGGTGAAGTTAAGGTAAGAGTGTTGTGTTTTAAAGCTTAATTGATGCTATTGGAATGAGTTTGCTTGATGAATTCAAGTAGTCCTAGCAATAGCGTTAGTAGGTAAGGTTGAATCATGGTGTACTTTAAGGTTTGTGATGATTAGAATGATGTTATAATGCATCATAAGTTGCCTTGTGATAGTTGTTTATGATCTATGCAACATGTTTTACTTGTATGTGAAGTTTGGAGGCTAGGCATGCATGTTTGATATGTTTGGAAATTGTCTAAAGTTTATAGCAATGAAATTGGAAATTTTATGGGTTGTCACAGGTATTGGTGACGCATCCAATAATCACCTGTACCTATGACGTGTCACCATTACCACAAAAATTGACAACTCGTTACCAATCGTGGCGACGCGTCAACAAGGGGAAGACCTAAGGAAGTTCTTAGGGTACCTTGGGGTCAAAGCATTCCGGGAGTGCTCCGAGTCTTCCAAAATTCCTTCGAGACCTTAAAGTTTCCTTGAGTTTTATAGTTGCTTCTACCATAAGCAAGAAACTAGTTTTCAAAAGATCGCAACTAAGTATCACTAGCTTGGGTGAAAGGTTTAGAACCCTTGGTGACCTAGCCGTGCCATTAGCCATGAGGTTGCATAATGAAACCTTAGTGCACCTGGTTTACAAGGTCTTTACAGCCTAGGCTACAATAGTCCGACCATAGTGCCCCTGTACAACATAAAAGGGAGAGGTTTAACTGGTGATTTATCACTAGTTAGGCTAGCAAGCTAAGCTTGCTAAAAGACAAGGCTATGCCTTATAATTCAAGGACGAAGATGAGGAGTGGTCCCAAGGGACCTAGGTATATGGATATATTAGACCTTCAGGTTGTATGAGCTCACAGTAGGTTACATATGTTCTCATATGTGGAGCCCTTAGTAATTTTTCTTGCAGGTGAAGTAAAGACCCTTATTGAGAATGTTTGAATTCTTACTCCTTAATTATGTTGTGTAGATTCTGACATTATTGGACCAGATAACCACAGAAGGTTGTCCCAAAATCTTGCTGTTGTTGTTGTAGGTACCTTGCTTGAGAATCTTTTTGATTCTAGTCTATTTAGGTTATGTGTTGGCCAAGTTACAGTACTAACTATAGTATTCCTTTGGCCATAGAGCCTAGCAGTATGTAGACAAGGACTTTTGTGACTCACCACAGGGACTTGCGTCCAAGGTGAGAATTAGTTCAAGGGGATCTCAGTTGATGCTTGTGTATATAGTACTCCTAGTTATTTTTGGCGGAGTCCTAGACTCTAAGGTTGCTATTGGGTGAGGACATTAGCCTACTTTATGTATGAATGCTCCCACACAGTTGTTATGTGCAGTAAATTCACATAAATGTTGATTTTGTATGTTTTGGCTATTTGAACTTGTTTTCTTTGGAAATATCTTGGCCAAGTCAATGTTTTATGGATTTTGTTAATCTGAGTAAAAGCATAAAAAACATGCATTTTTCATATTCTAGGTTAATCAACTAGTATCATGGAGTTTTAATCCTCACACATATACAACTAACCAATTACAACCATCGTGAGACTAGCTCTCACATGCTTTCTGGGCACTGGCCAAGGAAGGCCATGTCAGATTTTGGTATTAGAGCTTAGAGCTCACTTCATAGATATTAGAGGTTAAGACTAAGATCTAGTTCTGGAAGTCCATGTGTTAGGATAGTTAGTACTAACCAACATCTAAGGAATGTTGTCTGGCTTTGGTTGCGGGTTGCTATGGTTGACACTAGGTCAGGAGCTTTGAGATGAGCTAGAGAACCTGATGAAGGTTCAAGATAACGCCGAAGTTGGCCCTGTTTTATCAGTGACTCTATATACTTTTTCAATTGGAAGCAGTCTTCGGTGTCGTGGCCGTGGTCGCGATGAAACTGGCAGAACTTCTTCATATTCTTTTTGTTGTTGGCAGTCATGGCCCGTGGCCGCTGACCCTGAGTTCCCTGCCTTTCCATTGTCATGAGGATGTTGGTCCTTGTAGTGTTCAGGGGTGTGAAAATGGGGAGTTTCCTTCATCTCGTTCTCCGAGGTTGGCCTGCCTGTTCGGTGGGATACTGGGTTTGCTGGTTGGACCCTTCGGCCCGGGTGTGATCGGACTTTGGTCCGCCCATTCTCAGTTCTTCGGCTGTCATGTACTGCTCGGCCCTTCGGTAAAATTTACCCAACGTGTCCGGGGGGTCCTTGGAGAATTCGTAGAACAGCTGTGAGTCCCTCCGAAGGCCCCGTGTCATCACGAGGATGCGTACTTCGGGCCGAAAGTCTGGGACACTCAAAGCCTCTCTGTTAAATCTCTCGACATAGTCGCGGATGGTTTCTCCTATTCTTTGCGCTATGTCGAACATCTGAACCAGCATCTTCGCCGTTGGCCGACTTCCGATAAACTGCTGCGTGAAGGCTGTGGATAACTCCTGGAACTCTGTGATGGTTCCTGGGGCCAATGAATTATACCAGGCTGTTGCTGGCCCAGTGAGAGTGACCTCGAAGAATTTAAACAAGGTAGCGTCGTCGGCACCGTGCATCATCATGCTGCGTCTGTACTTGGTCAGATGGGAATGTGGATCAATACGGCCATCATAAGTTTCCAGCCGAGTTACTCTGAAGTCACCTGGCATGGCTGCCTCAACTACATCTGGGGTGAATGGGAACTCATCCCCACAAAAGGTTCCAGATAGCCTAGCCCAAACGGGTTTGCGGGCCACCTGTTTCTCCACTCTGTCCAACCTCGCCAATATCTTTTCCATAAGGATCGTGGCGCTAGGTTCCTCTTCTGGGAGGGGAGATTGCCGGTGCCTCTTCGGAGGGTGAGTTCGGCGCTGAGGGGATGGGGACCTCGCCTCAGGTGACTGGCTCTTCCTATGTGTGATTTTGGGTTGCCTTGACCCTGCTTGTCCCGTGAGCCGTGCCCCGAGGGGCATGTTTTCCGTTGAAGACTCCTCTCGTGGGTCTCCGCATCCCGAACTACGATGGGTTGGTTTGGGACTTTTTTCCCGAGGGTGTGCTGGCGAAGGAGGCCTTTGGGCTTGAGCTTGTTGCGGCCACCTTCGGTCTATCTGTTGTGTCATTTCAGCCACAACAGAACGTTGAAAGTCGCGCAGAAAGCTCATGGTTATGACCAGAGGACGCTCTTTCTCAGGCGTGGAAGTCGCTGGGAGGGCTTGCTCAGTGGCGGGTTGGACATCAGGCGCGGACGGGGACCTCGGGAGTCCCTTGTCCTTAGAACGCCGAGTCTCAACGACGGCGACCCGAGGATGGTTTCCCACAGACGGCGCCAAATGATGCCCTGAGACATCTTCGCTGGAAGGCATTGTGACTTCCGGGAGGACTTCCTATGGAGGAGAGCGTCTGGAGTTGAAATTTCCCAGGGGAATGTGCCTGAAAAGCTCAGAGAAGAGGGTTAGGAGGTCCCCGGGGTGCTTTTCCAGGGAGGAGCCTCCGACGCCCAAGTCAGTTTCCTGAGAAGGTGAGGGGGAAGCACTAGAGTTTTCAGTGGGCTTGCCTGTATTTTCTCAAGGAGGAGGAGTCAAGCCCTTTGTCAGGGTCTGTTCCCTGGTCTTTATAGAGAAGCCCAGCCCATTCAGATGACGACACGTGTTCGGTCGGATGTTCTCTGAGTTTCTGGGCGTAGGGGGCGAGTAGCTGATGACAGGCTCCTTGAGCCTTGAACCGAGACAGGTTGTGACAAGACCTAGATGGCGTCGGCGTGTCAAATCTCCGTTTGAGGTGACATGTGGCGTCTGTAGGCGGCATGTCAGAGGCTCCTTAAATGCTCATGCCGTACTCCCGAGGTCCTCTGGGCGAGGTCGTTCTTTGACACGGTTGCCCTTCTTCGGGAGTTATGCTCGTGCTTTTGGGGGGTTCCCTTGTTCGGAGGTCCCACCTTCGGGGAGATTCTCTTCTGCTTGCGATAGCTAATCCTCTGTAACCGAAGGCGATCAGTTCGGTCCCCCGAGGGAGCCGGCATCATCTTTGCGATACCTGGCGTTCTAGCCGAAGTTCCAAGTTCGGGGTGCTTGGCTCCATTACTTCCGAGGTTGGTGATAGTGTCTCTCTCGGTTGACGCCAGGCTTCCTGATCATACTTTCGGCAGGAAGTACGCACTGGGAGAGGAGACGGTCCTTCGGCTATCACGTTTCTCTTGCGCTCGCAGTGCTAGCTTGCGCCCGCAGTGCTAGCTTGCGCCCTCCAAGGAATTGCAGGAGAAGAGTGCGGCTGTCCTTTTGGGAGGCTAGGGCAAGGAGACCTACGAATTTGTCACTTAAAAGTTGTATTTATAGTGAGACTCAACATCCAGGCCTAATGGGTTTCAAAGCCCTAATCCAATTAGGATTTAATTTCGGGCTTAGTAATGGCTTAACTCTTGGGCCCATTATTAATAGGAAATTAAAGTGAAACCATAACCCAAATAATTAGCCCATGCACTCTAATGATCCAAATAACTCTATGTGTGCGACCCAATAGGCTCTTACCACGATGGCAATGATCATAAATCACATTTATGATCATAAGCAATGAGCGGTATCTAGCAACACATCATTGCTTCCCAAGTGACAAGATTGTCGGTGAATTGACTAAATCTTTATGATCATCACTGATATATGCCATTGTCCCTTTGTCCAAGATATCAAGCCTAAGCATGAGACATGGAATGTGTCACTCTCGTATAGCCCAATCTTTGGTTTCTTGATTACCGAGTAGACCAACTTAAACTGATGACATTGATATCATATATCAACTTATCGGAGCATGGCCATGCATTTTCTAAGTCTCACTCTATCAAGGGTCCTGAAGATATCACTCCCGTTACATAGGAGGGACAAATCCCATCTTGATCATACAAATCCCTCCGCATGATATGTGACATATCCAATGACCTCCCTCAAGTTCACTTAGTTACGAGCAAAATAGGAAAGTATCAAAGTATGTGACTCACATGGAGGGAACCTTGATGATCTTAGGTCGAAGGACTACATATACCATGATCACTATGAGAATCACTTATGAAACTCATATAACGGTCCATGTAGTGTTCTCATGGTGGGTCGGTCCAGTACACAAGTTCTCCAACTTGTACCCATATGTAGACTACATATCTCATATTAGTCTCCATATATGCTAGTCATTATGTATTATTGCAACCCATTCCACAATAATACTAGACCAGGGACGTTTAAGAATATCATTATTCTACGGTTACAATTATGTTTGTTAGGTTACGCAGAAACAAAACAACAAACATAATTGCTGGATTAATGCCTTAATAAAATATCATGACTCAATGTGCAAAAATACAATCATCTCATGATTGGCTTTTGGGCATAACACTAACAGGTGGTACCCGCTGAAGGCATCAAGGAAACTGAGGAGTCCGTATTCGGCGATTGAATCCACCAACTGGTCTATGGCTGGCAAAGGATAAGAGTCCTTTGGACAGGCGTCATTCAGGTTCCGAAAGTCGATGCACATTTGGAGCTTTTCACTCTTTTATTTTGTGGCAATAACCACATTGCTGAGCCATTCGGGGTATTTTACTTCTCTTATTACCCCTGCATCAATAAGGCACTTAACCTTGACTTTAACAAAGGAGTTCTTATGAGCCAATAGGTTTCGTTTTTTTTGTCAAACTGGTCTGACGTCAAGGCGTACTTTGAGACTGTGGTGGATTATTTCGGGGTCAACCCCAGGCATATCTTTCAACGAGTAGGTGAATAGATCTTTGTTCATTAACAAAAAAGGATACAAGCCTTTCCTTGTCACCCTTGGCCAATTTTTTTTTCCACTCGGGTGTTTCAGCCAAGGATCAGTTCTATATCTTCTGTTTCTACTTTTTCCAACTTTTGCATTTCCTCCCTTGTTGTCCATTCGCCCGTCATAACTGCTTTTTCATTCACTGAAGTCTGTACTTGGACCTTTGCTGGGCTTCGTCTGGCCTTCGTGAAGACCCTCTTGACTTCGGTTTGGTCAATGAAGATTTCTGCATCGCTTTCTTTGGTTGTGAAGGTGACTGTTAGGTATGTTACATCTGGGCGGATGTGGAGATTACCTTGGGTCTGCCTTTTGGGGATAGCATTGTAAGCTAAGGGAACATCGATGATAATGAATCTTGTCATAATGGTGGCGATCAACTCCTCCTTATCTTGGGGCGAGGTCCCTTTCAACATTAGGGGCAGATCGACGTATCCGAGGACTGGAAGCTCGGATGGCCCAACTCTGAAGGTGGGGGAATTGACTGTGTTAAGATCATCTTTTGAAATGCCTAATTTAGGCAGTAGGTGCGAAAAGATGACGTCGGTGTTGGAGCCGTCATCGAGGAGTACTCTTTTGATGTCCCAGTTCCCTATCCTTGCAATGACAAGAAGTAGGTCATCGTGGGGGAACTTTACTATAGACCTGTCTCTGCGAATGAGTCTGCTCGGTGAGTTCCCGTACTCCATTACAGAGATTTCTCCCATCTTTCTCTTCCTCTCAGCCGAGGGTATTCCGGTAGTGATGGTTTGGATGACCCCTACTGGTGGTGGCGGATTTTTTTGAGGACTTCGGTCCCGACGTCTGTCGGAATCATAGTCCTCCTCGTCCCTCCTCCTTTGTTCCTCCTTTCTTCCTTTCGGAGAAGGCATTCGCAAGTACCGTCGAAGTTAGCCCCGCTTTATCAGGGACTCGATGTATTTCCTTAGCTAAAAGCAATCTTCGGTGTCATGGCCATGATCTCGGTGAAATTGGTAGAATTTCTTCATGTTCTTCTTATTTTCCGAGGTCATGGCTTTTAGCCTTGGGACTGTAGCTCCCTGCCTTTCTAGTGCCATAAGGATGCTAGCTCTTGTGGCGTTGAGGGGAGTGAACGTCATCGGTCTCTTACCCCTTGATTTTTGAAGCCTTCCCTCCTCATTCTGGCGTTGAGGCTAGTGGTTGAGTCCTTCAGGGCGTGGGTGCTCCCCCTTTGGCCATGCCATTCTAAGCTCCGCGGCCGTCATGTGCTGTTCGGCCATTCTATAGAACTCCCCGAGGGTGTCTGAGGGGTCATTGGAGAACTTGTAAAGGAGTTGGGAGTCCCTCCGAAGTCCTCTTATCATTGCCAAGATGTGAATTTCTGGTCAAAAATTAGCTACACTTAGCGCCTCTCGGTTGAACCTTTCGATGTAGTCACGAATGGTGTCCCCACTTCGCTGTGCTATGTCGACATCTATATCGGCATCTTGGCTGTTGGCCTACTTCCAATGAACTATTGAGTAAAGGCAGTGGATAGCTCCTGGAAACTTAGCAAGGTCCCATGGGCCAAAGAGTTGTACCGTGCTGTTGCTGGCCTAGAGAAGGTTACCTCAAAACATTTGAAGAGAGTAGCGTCATCTGGGCTGTGGAGCACCATGCTACGCTTATACTTTGTCAGGTGCACCTGAGTGTCACTACGCCCGTCGTAGGTTTCCCGGCGTGGTACCCTAAAATCACAAGGCATAGGCGCCTCCACCATCTCCTGCACAAAGGGTGACTCTTCTCCGGTATAAATGTCGGACAGCCTCAACCAGACTGGCTTTCTGGAGATTTGCCTCTCAACTTTTTCCAGTCTTCCAAGGATCTTCTCCCCAATGAGAGCTGTGTTAGCCTCTTCTTGTTGCCTGGTGGTCACCGACAACGGCGAACTTCTTCTCCTTCTCGGAGAGTAACTTCGACGAGGAGGGAACTGGGACCCTCGGTTCGGAGATGAGCTTCACTGACAGGGGGCCCTAGTTTCTTTTGGGGCTCCTTCTCTAGTGGGTAGCGCCCTAGGGGGCACGTCCTACATGAAGGATGCGTCGAGGGAGTCCCCGCTCCAGGAACTCTGGTGGGTGGACCTCGAACTTCTCTCCCTGCACGCCGCCGAGGGAGAGGCCCTTCGGGTCGGGGGGAGGTTGGGGCCACCTTTGCTTGAGCTGCTGAGTCATTCAGTGACGATGAAGTGCTGGAAACCTCGTAAGAAGCCCACCGTCACTGTCACGGGGCGGTCATCCTCGGGTGCAGAAGTTTTTGCCGTGGGTTGGTTGGTCGCCGGTTGAGCCTCTAGCGCAGAAGAGGATTTTGGAAGCACTTTGTCCTTCGAGCATCAAGTTTCTATGACAGCGACAAGGGAGAGAGTTCCCACAGATGGTGCCAAATGATGGTGTTCAGTATCATCATTGTGCAACATAGTGGATCTAGAGCAAAAACTTCCGGTAACAGGACGTCAGAGGGGAGAAGTTCCAATCGCTAAGAAGCTGCAAGGATCCAGTAAAATAAAGGGTTAGGAACTCCCCGGAGTGTTTTTTCGGGGAGGAGTCTCCAACGGCCAAGTCAATATTTGAAAGTGGGAGATAAGTAGAAAGCAGAGTATTCTGATTTGGAGCCCCCCCTTTACATGAGCGTTTCCCGAATATTGATAGGGGGATGAATAAAAGAAGTCCGTTTACCGCAGGTCGGCTAGATCATGATACATGTTCGGTCGGATACGATCTGTACCTTTGGAGAGAGGGGGAACTTCTTAGGTGACCATAGGCCGCCCGACCGAAACCTTAAGTAGCACAAGGGCAGCGTGTCAGAGCGTGTCTAGGGGTGGCGTGTCGAGGGTCATACGAGTACAGTGTGTCAGAGACTCCTTAGCTGTTTGGTCGTACGGTCACGTGGCCCTTTTGGGTGACCGAACTCCCTCAGGGCACAGAGCTTGTTCGGGTGGGTCTTTCTTTATACAAGACAACTTCGGCTAGGCCCTCCCAAGGTTAGGCTCGGGTTCCTGTCAATGGTACTTTGTGAACGTCTCCTGAAGGTGGCCCAAGAAGTATCCGAAGGAGGCCTTGGGCACGTAAGGTTGGCACGAAGTTACCCTCGGGAGGGATGATGACATCTCCTGACCGAAGTTGGCCCCACAAGTTCCCTGAAGGTAACACCTATTCCGCTTGTCCGAGGATGCTTGAGGCTTTCTCTAAGCTGAGGTTTGGTCATTTCTTCCAATTGGAGGTGATGCGTTACCTGAGGATGGGACTTACGTGCAAGGTCCTTTAAGGGCGATTCCCCTTCGGCTATCAAAGACTGAGCACGAGACATGGAATGTGTCACTCTCGTATAGCTCAATCTTTGGTTTCTTGATTACCGAGTAGACCAACTTAAACTGATGACATTAATATCGTATATCAACTCATCCGAGCATGGCCATGCATTTTTCTAAGTCTTACTCTATCAATGGGCCCGAAGATATTTCTTCCATTACATAGGAGGGATAAATCCCATCTTGATCATACAAATCCCACCGCATGATATGTGACATACCCAATGACCTCCTTCAAGTTTACTCAGTTACGAGCAAGAAAGGAAAGTATCAAAGTATGTGACTCACATGTAGGGAACGTTGATGATCTTAGATCGATGGACTACATATACCATGATCACTATGAGAATCACTTATGACACTCATATAATGATCCATGTACTGTTCTCATGGTGGGTCGGTCCAGTATACAAGTTCTCATGGCCATCCGAGCATGGCCATGCATTTTTCTAAGTCTTACTCTATCAATGGGCCCGAAGATATTTCTTCCATTACATAGGAGGGATAAATCCCATCTTGATCATACAAATCCCACCGCATGATATGTGACATACCCAATGACCTCCTTCAAGTTTACTCAGTTACGAGCAAGAAAGGAAAGTATCAAAGTATGTGACTCACATGTAGGGAATGTTGATGATCTTAGATCGAAGGACTACATATACTATGATCACTATGAGAATCACTTATGACACTCATATAATGATCCATGTACTGTTCTCATGGTGGGTCGGTCCAGTATACAAGTTCTCCAACTTGTACCCATATGTAGACTACATATCACATATTTGTCTCCACATATGCTAGTCATTATGTATTATTGCAACGCGCTCCACAATAATACTAGACCAGGGACGTTTTAGAATATCATTATTCTAGGTTTACAATTATGTTTCTTACATTACGTAAAAACAGAACAACCAACATAATTGCTGGATTAATGCCTTAATAAAATATCATGACCTAATATGCAAAAAATACAATCATCTTATGATTGGCTTTTAGGCACAACACTAACATGCCCTTCTCTCTCGAGGCCTGTGCATGTACTTTCACTAGGCTCTGCCTTGCCCTTATGAAGACCTTCTGGACTTTAGCTTGATCAATAAATATTTCTGCATCCCTATCCTTTGTCCCGAGGGCGACCGTCAAGTACTTCACATCTGGTTGGATGTGAAAGTTCCCTTGAGTTTTGCCTTCCAAGGATGGAATTATATGAAGAAGGGACGTTGATTACAATGAACCTGGTCATGGTAGAGGCGAAGAGCTCTTGATTGTTCTGAACAGAGGTTCCACTTAACATCAGAGGTAGGTCATTCCACCCGAGGACAGGGAGTTCGAAAGGACCTACCCCGAAGGTAGGGAATTTGACAGGTTCGAGGTCATTTTTCATGATGCCCAAGCTTGGCAACAGGTGGGAGAATAGGACATCGGCGTTGGACCATTATCCAGGAGTAGCCTTTTTACGTCCCAACTCCCAATCCTTGCCATAATAAGGAGTGGGTCATCATGTGGGAATACTACGGTACACCCATCTTTCCAAAGAAGCTTGTTCGATGGGTTACCGAATTCCATCATCGAGATCTCCCTAGCTTTCCTCTTCCTCTCTACCGAAGGTAGTCCCATAGTAATCGTCTGGATTACTCCAGTTAGAGATGGAGAATTCTTCTTAGGACTCCGGTTCTGAGGTCGGTTGGAATTGTAGTCCTCATATTCCCTTCTTTCCTCTTCCCTCCTTCCCTCGGGTCCAGTAGGGCTTATTGGGGCAGGACCTAGAAGGGGAACACCTAGGGAGGGATAGTAGAGGCCAGTTCCTTCAGTGCCTCGGCCTCCAGTGCAGAGAACTAGCAGAGTCTTCCAAGTGGAGAGGCCAGAGACATCAGAGCAGGGAGGAGCACTAAGAAGTGACATTTACCTTAATGGTATGCCTGTTAGTGTTCTATTTGATACTGGTGCATCTGTGTCTATAGTGGCTAGGAAATTTGTTGTTGCCATGAAATTGCCTACTAACATCATGCCTAGGATATCCTTAGTGAAAACAGTAGGTATTTAATGTATTTTCACTAATGACCTAACTAAGGATTGTGAGCCAGTAGTAGGAAAGACTAAGGTTATGACTAATCTGCTAGTGTTGGACATTCCTAAGTATGATTTAGTGCTAGGTATGAATTGGCTTGCTATGCATAACATAAGAATTAATTATGCTAAAAAGGGAATCACATTGCCTGATGGTGAAGTGCATGCATTAGTGAATTCTAAGGAATTAGTGTATAAAATGCATGGCATGAAGCTAGACGTACTAGATGAGATACCTATGATTTCTGAGCAAGATTATTGTTATGCATTGAATCAATTGCACTGTGAAGAAGAACTAGATAGAATACCTGTAGTGAAAGACTTTGCACAAGTCTTTCCTAAAGACCTGCCAGGTATTCCTCCACTAAGGGAAGTTGAGTTTGAGATGAAGTTGCAACCAGGAGCTACTCTAATATCCATACCTCTTTACAGAATGCCAATCACAGAGATGAATGAGCTCAAAAAATAACTTGACGAACTTCTTGAAAAAGGGTTCATAAGGCCAAGTGTTTCACCATGGGGAGCTCCTGTTCTCTTTGTGAAGAAGAAGGATGGATCATTGAGACTATGCATTGACTATAGAAACCTTAATGTAGTGACTATCATGAACAAGTATCCACTCCCCAGGATTGAGGATCCGTTCAATCAACTCAAGGGAGCTAAGATCTTCTCTAAGATAGATTTGAGATATGGATACTTTCGATTGAAGGTAAAGGAAGAAGATATTCCTAAGACTACATTCAGGACTAAATATGGGCATTATGAGTACACAGTCATGCCATTCGGTTTGACTAATGCCCCAGCTAATTTTATGGATATGATGAATAAGGTGTTTAGACCACATCTGGACAAATTTGTGGTTGTGTTCATTGATGACATCCTAGTGTATTTCAAGGACGAAAATGAACATGAACATCATCTGAAGATTGTCTGAAAGACTTTGTTGGAACATCAGCTTTATGCCAAATTATCCAAGTGTGAATTATGGACAAGGGAAGTGTCTTTCCTAGGACACATCATAGATTCACAAGGCCTTAAAGCAGACCCTAAAAAGGTCAAGGCAGTGCAAAAGTGGGAAAGACTGAAGACTGTGAAGGAAATCATAAGTATCCTAGGATTAGCTGGACACTACAGGAGATTTGTATTAGGCTTTTCCATGATTGCCTCAGTTCCTACTCATCTGACCAAGAAAGGTCAAAGGTTTGAGTGGACTGAGAAATGTGAAAAGATTTCAAGAGAGGAAAAGGTTCTTTGTATTAATCCTACACAAACAAGCAAGGATTACTATACTTGAAGGACCGAATCCATGTGCCTAAAGGACCAAGTTAGTTGCAAGATACATAGATCCTTATGAGATCTTGGACAGAGTTGGCAAGGTAGCATTCAAGTTAGCTCTATCGCCAAGCATGTCAAGTGTTCATAATGTTTTTCATATCAGTATGCTTAAAAGGTGTCTATTGGACACAAAGCATGCTATTGTAGTGGAAGACATAACATTGGAACCTAACTTGACATATGAAGAGAAACCTATGGCTATCTTAGCCAAGGATACCAGAAGGTTAAGAAACAAACATATTCCCATGGTTAAAGTTCAGTGGTCACACCACTTTGAAAGAGAAGTAATATAGGAAACTGAAAAAGACATTACGGAAAGGTATCCTGAAGAATACCCGAAGCTAAAGGCTATTTTGGAGGACCAAAATTTTTAAAGGGGGAGGATTGTTACCACCTCAAAAAAATGGGAGAATTACAAGTGTGTCATAATGGCTAAAAACCATTATATTGTGTAATTCTTACCATAGTGATTGAAGTGTGGGGATGAAAGGCATGATCAACACCTCCTTGAAAGTGTTCCAAGTTGGTAACTTGGTCCTTAAGAAAAGCCTTAAGGGTTGCTTGTTTGTTACGCAACTGATGGACTTTTTTGTAAGGTTTTGGAAATTCGGGTACTTAATTGCAAAACTCTTGAGAAAGACCTTGGAGAGTTATGAGAAGGATATGAATGGTATGAAAGTGCTATTGGAGGACCTAATTGCTCATGGAAGACAAGTTTGGACAAAAGAAACACTAAAGGCATTAAGGACCTAAATGTCTTAGTGTAAACCTTAAGGTGTTCAAGCTTTTGAGTTAAGTATAAGGGTGGAATTGTGGAATTATCCCACCATGGGGGAGGCAGCCAAGACTTCATAATTAGTCAAAAATGTTGGGCACATGTGTACCAATGAGTTTAAGACAAAGAAACCATAATCGGTGAGAAAGAAAATGACATAAAGCAAGGTTAAGCTTGTTAAGTGTGTTTTGTACCCTTAAGCTCATTTAAGGCCATTTAAGTGGCCAAATCATTTACCCCTCTCTCATTTTTATCCTCCCCTAGCCCAAGAACACAGCCTTACTTCCTCCATAGTGACCACACCTTCAAACTTGCAATTATTGAAATTGAAGGCAAAAGGAAGCAATTGGAAGCAAACTAGAGCTATTTCTTGGATACTTCAAGGATCAAGCTTGATTTTTGGCCTAACCACTTTGGTAAGGGTTCTCTTGCTCTCATGGGTTGTTTTCTATATTTTCAAGCAACCATGGAGCAAGGTCTAAGCTTGGAAGAGAGCCATGAGGTTGATGAACCAAGTTTAGTGAGGGGAGTGCACTTACTGAAGGTTTTCTGACCTAGTGTGAAGTGCACAGTGTTGGTAGCAAATTTTTGGGTTTCTGGAGCCCAAAAGTTAGCACTAACTACTGTTAAAATCCTCCAAAGGCCAAGCATTAGCTTAAGGAGGGCTTCCATAGTGATTTATTTAAGTTTATTGCATGTTTTACGGACTAACCTATGGTGTACGTTGCTGTTGCATTTCATGTGTTTGTTGGTTGTGAATGGCTACTGCATTTGGTTGCTATATCTGTTAGTTTTGTGCCCAAAATACAACCATGCTATGATTTCATTTTTTCACATTATGTCATGATATTTTATTAAGGCATTAATCCATCAATTATGTTTGCTATTTTGTTTCTGCATAACGTAATAAAAATAATTATAACCCTAGAATAATGATATTCTCAAATGTCCCCAGTCTAGTATTATTGTGGAGTGGGTTTCAATGGTACATAACGACTAGCATATGCAGAGACTAATATTAGATATGTAGTCTACATATGGGTACAAGTTGGAGAACTTGTTACTGGATCGACCCACCATGAGAATACCAGATGGATCGTTATATGAGTGTCATAAGAGATTCTCAGAATGATCATGTTATATGTAGTCCTTTGACCTAAGATCATCAAGGTTCCCTACATGTGAGTCATATACTTTGATACTTTCCTTTGTTGCTCATGATTAAGTGAACTTGAAGGAGGTCATTGGGTATGTAACATATCATGTAGAGGGATTTGTATGATCAAGATGAGATTTGTCCATCCTATGTAACAGGAGGGATATCTTCGGGCCCCTTGATAGAGTGACACTTAGAAAACGCATGGCCATGCTCGGATGAGTTGATACACGATATCAATGTCATCAGTTTAAGTAGGTCTACTGGGTAATCAATGAACAAAAGATTGGGCTATACGAGAGTGACACATTCCATGTCTCGTGCTTAGTCTTGATATCTTGGACAAGGGAACAATGCCATATATCGGCCATGATTATAAAGGTTTAGTCAAATCATCGACAATCTTGTCACTTGGGTAGGAATGATGTCTTGCTAGACACCGCTCATTGCTTATGATCATAAATGTGATTTATGATCTTTGCCAACGTGGTTAGAGCCTATTGGGTCACACACATAGAGCTATTTCAATCATTAGAGTGCATGGGCTAATTATTTGGGTTATGGTTTCATAATAATTTCATATTAATAACGGGCCTAAAAGTTGAGCCATTATTAAACCCGAAATTAAAGCCTAATTGGATTAGGGCTTTGAACCCCATTAGCCCTAGAAGTTGAGTTTGACTATAAATACAAATTTTAGTGAGAAATTCGTAGCTTCTTGCCCTAGCCTCCCAACAGGACAGTCGCACTCTTCTCTTGCAATTCCTTGGGGGACGTAAGCTAGCACTGCGAGCGCAAGAAAAACTCATCTGCCGAGATATAGTGGAAGCATGGTGATCACGAGAGGCTCGTGTGGATACCATAGAGAGCTTGAACATGTCAACTATTTAGGTTTTGTGATTCGACTCTACAAATGGGTGAGAGATCTCAACTGAAAATTAGGTATGAAAATTTTTGAACACCAGGTTTACCCCGTTTCACTTGGATCCTAGAAGGTTTCGGTTAAGTTCCGCTGCGCTTGTTTGGCTCCCGAAACCCAACAGTTGTATCAGAGCTACTGGTGAAACCTTAAATCAGGATTGAATGTTGAATCGCATGATGTTATGTGTTATATTGCTTTTGGCCATGATTAATTAGATTGATTCAAGATGCATGAAACCGGAACTCGTAATGAACATATGAGATATATGAAGAAATGACATAATTTGGTTAAAGAGATTAACCCAAAATTGATTGGCATGAAATACCTATATGGATTAGGACTCTTGCAAAAGTTGCAAAAACCCTAGCTTAGATCGGATTCGACCTGTTCGGGCACCAAAAGTAAGGTACTTTTGGTGGATCAAATGGAGGAGTCTTGGGTGCCTACTTGCTTGAAATAGAAGATCTCGAGCAACACAATTGTAAGACAATTTTTTTCCTCGGGGGGTGCTGCCCCCTCACAACCCCCCGCAAGGGCGACCCCCTAACCCCGTCCACTGACCGGTTAATGGAACCACCACCCGCTGACCGGCCAGGGGGACCGCTGTATGCAAAATGCCACATAAATGAAAACTAGTTAAGCAACGCACGTTAATTGGCATGCATTTGTTGAATGATATTTGACATGTTATGCTGATTGGTGGTTGTAGCATGGTGCATGGTTATAGCCCTCGATTGGTTGTACTTGTAAATACAGCCTACGAGTCATGCCTTCTCTTGTTACTCTCATTGTACATTCTCTTATCAGCTTACTTCCCTCGAATGTAACTCGAGGTTTCTATTATTGATGTAATGGTATATTATGGGATCATCCAAGGTAGTATGCCCAAGGAGGTGACAACAAAAGGGCAACCAAGAAAGGAGTAGAAGGAGCTTATGAAGACCCTTTTCTTTTCTTAGGCTTTTAAGATATTCTCATTGGCTTGAGAATATCGCATAGTTTAGGCTGTAACCATGTCATGTTTACTTTCTTATTAGCATGAGATGCATGTTTTATATTTGTATGTGATGCATGTATAAGATAATCGGAGATAATAAATTGGTGAGATCAAAGGAAAAATCCCTCAAACAAATATTAAGTCATTAAATGTGATGCCTTCCAAATGTTGGTACTCATCAAGACTTTGATCAACATTGGGCGTGTTTGCCAATGCAAAGCACCTATGTTCATCTTATTAAGGCACAATGGGATAATAGTGATATCCAAATTGCTAACTTTGGGTCTGACTTAACTAAGTCATCCTAATAGGATTGGGGACTTAGAGGCATAGAGTTGGGCTTAAGTTCATGAGAGGAGCTTGGACAAGTGTTGTTCACCCAACTATCCAAGACTTGCATGAGATGCAATTGGCAAGGAGTTGCCTACCTAAATAACTGTAACTTGAGAGAAAAGCCAAAGCTGACTCAGGTTGTGGTCAAATATGGATCTTGGCCCACTAGAATACCTTAATGCTGAGGTGTTCTGAAATAATATCAAGGCTTATTATTTTGAGTAAAATAATGGGAGTGTTGTTTAATAAAAGTCCTTATTAAATGAATTAAAATACATGGCTCTTACACTGCATATTTACTGTTGTAGATAACCATGGCACAAAACACATTAACACTTTCGTTGCACTCAATCCTTGAGAAGGAAAAATTGAATGGGATCAACTTTCTCAAATGGTACCGAAACTTGTGGATAGTGCTGAAGCAAGAGAGAAAGGCTTATGTCCTAGAGCAGCCCATTTCGAGTGAGCCTGTTGCCAATTTTCCAAGAGCTGAAAAGGATGCTCACAAGAGGCATTCTGATGATGCTCTGGATGTTGCGTGCCTCATGCTTATTACCATGGAATCTGAGCTTTAGACGCAACATGAGAACATGGGGGCATTCGATATGATCAAACATCTCAAAATGCTTTTCCAATAGCAAGCTAGGCATGAGAGGTTTGAGACCTCTAAGGCATTGTTTAAGTGCAAAACGTCTGAAGGAAGTCCCATAGGTCCTCATGTGCTCAAGATGATTTGTTACATAGAGAATCTTGAGAGTTTGGGATTTGTTCTTCAGAAAGAGTTGGCTGTTGATGTAGTCTTACAATTGTTGCCTAAAAGCTACAGTTAGTTCATCATGAACTATAACATGAACGACCTTGACAAGTCCCTCCCTGAATTGCTCAACATGTTGAGAACTATTGAGCAAAACCTTAAGAAGGCAAAGCCCATTTTTATGGTTTACAAGGGCAAAGGAAAGGGAAAAGCCAACAACAGGAAGGATAAAGCTAATGGAAAGTCCAATGCTAATTCTTCTCCAACTACACTGAAACCAAAGGGTGGTGTGGCAAAGGAAGGGGAGTGCTTCCACTGTAAGCAACCTGGACACTGGAAGCGCAATTACAAGCTCTATCTTGAAGAACTTGCTAAGGAAAAGTAAAGTAAGACTTCCACTTCAGGTATTTTTGTTATATAGGCTAACTTTTCTACTTCCTCATCCTGGGTATTGGATACTGGATGTGGATCTCACATTTGTGCAAATGTGCAGGATCTAACTAGAAGTAGATGACTAGGCTGAGGTGAAGTGGACCTATGTGTTAGAAATGGAGCAAGGGTTGCTGCCTTAGCTGTAGGGACTTATGTTCTCACTTTACCTAGTGGATTAGTTTTAGAATTAGACAACTGCTACTTTGTGCCTACTATTAGTAGAAATTTGATTTCTATTTCTTGTTTGGACAAGAAAGGTTTTTCATTTATAATAAAGGACAAATGTTGTTCTATTTATTTGAATGAAATATTTTATGGTAGTGCTCAACTTAGCAATGGGCTGTATGTTCTAGATCTTAAAGAACCAATCTATAATGTGAATACCAAGAAGGTCAGATTAAACGATTTGAACCCGACCTATCTCTAGCACTGTCGCTTGGGCCATACAAACGAGACCTACATATCCAGGCTCCATAAGGATGGACTCTTGGACTCATTTGATTTTGAATCAGATGAGACATGTGAGTCATGTTTGTTGGGCAAGATGACCAAAGCCCCATTCACAGGACAAAGTGAAAGGGCTAATTACTTACTAGGACTTATACATAGTGATGTATATGGCCCTATGTCTACACATGCTAGAGGAGGTTTCCAATACTTCATTACTTTTACTCATGACTTCAGCAGATATGATGTGTATCTCATGAGACATAAGTCAGAATCCTTTGAAAAGTTCAAAAAATTCAAGAACAAAGTAGAGAATCAACTCGGGAAGAGTATCAAAGTGATTTGATTAGATCGAGATGGAGAGTACTTAGATCGAGAATTCCTTGACTATCTGAAGGAGTGTGGTATAGTATCACAACTCACTCCACCTGGTACACCTCAATGGAATGGTGTTTCTGAAAGGAGAAATTGAACTCTGTTAGACATGGTTCGCGCTATGATAAGTTGAGCTGACCTTCCAAACTCCTTTTGGGCACATGCTCTAGAGACAGGCACTTTTACACTAAAGCAAGTTCCATCTAAATCGGTTCAAAAGACACCATATGAGATATGGAGTGAGAGGTGTCTTAATTTGTCTTTTATGAAGATTTGGGGCTGTGATGCTTATGTGAAACCTGAATCCTCTGACAAACTAGGCCTAAATCTCAAAAATTCTTTTTTGTTTGGTATCCCAAAGAAACAAAGGGTTACTATTTCCACAATCCTTCTGAGCAAAAAGTGTTTGCTGCTCAAACTGGTGTTTTTTTAGAGAAAGAGGTTATCTCTAAAGGAACTAGTAGGAGGAAAGTTGAACTAGAAGAAATTCAAGAACAATAAGGAGACATCGAACCTGAAATTGAACCTGAACAGACTGTTAGTGTTGTGCCCAAAAGCCAATCAAGAGATGATTGTATTTTTTGCACATTTAGTCATGATATTTTATTAAGGAATTAATCCAGCAATTATGTTTGTTGTTCTATTTCTGCGTAACGTAATAAACATAATTGTAACCCTAGAATAATGATATTCTCAAATATCCCTGGTCTAGTATTATTGTGGAGCGGGTTGCAATAATACATAACGACTAGCATATGTGGAGACTAATATGAGATATGTAGTCTACATATGGGTACAAGTTGGAGAACTTGTGTACTGGACCGACCAACCATGAGAACACTACATGGATCGTTATATGAGTGTCATAAGTGATGCTCATAGTGATCATGGTATATGTAGTCCTTCAACCTAATATCATCAAGGTTCCCTACATATGAGTCACATACTTTAATACTTTCCTTTGTTGCTCGTAACTAAGTGCACTTGAAGGAGGTCATTGGGTATGTCACATATCATGCGTAGGAATTTTTATGATCAAGATGGGATTTGTCCCTCTTATGTAACGGGAGTGATATCTTTGGGTCCCTTGATAGAGTACGACTTAGAAAAATGCATGGCCATGCTCGGATGAGTTGATATATGATATCAATGTCATCAGTTTAACTTGGCCTACTCGAAAATCAAGAAACCAAAGATTGGACTATACGAGAGTGACATATTCAATGTCTCGTGCCTAGTCTTGATATCTTGGACAAAGGGACAATGGCATATATTAATGATGATCATAAAGGTTTAGTCGAATCATCGACAATCCTGTCACTTGGGTAGCAATAATGTGTTGCTAGACACCGCTCATTGCTTATGATCATAAATGTGACTTATGATCATTGCCAATGTGGTAGAAGCCAATTGGGTCACACACATAGAGCTTTTTGGGTCATTAGAGTGCATGGGCTAATAATTTGGGGTTTGGTTTCACAATAATTTTGTATTAATAATGGGCCCTATAGTTGAGCCATTATTAAGCACGAAATTAAAGCCTAATTGGATTAGGGCTTTGGAACCCATTAGGCCTGGAAGTTGAGTTTCACTATAAATCCAAATTTTAGTGAAAATTTCATAGGTCTCCTTGCCCGAGCCTCCCAAAAGAACAGCCACACTCTTCTTTTGCAATTCCGTGGAGGACGCAAGCTAGCACTGCGAGCGCAAGAAAAACGCATCTGCCGGGATGTGGTGGAAGCGTGGTGATCCCGAGAGGCTCGTGTGGATACCATAGAGAGCCTAAACACGTTAATTGTTCAGGTTTTGTGATTCAACTCTACAGTTGAGTGAGAGATCTCAACCGAAAATTAGGTATGAAAATTTTTGAACACCTAATTTACCCCGTTTCACTTGGATCTTAGAGGGTTTCGGTTAAATTTTGCTGTGCTGTTTGGCTCCCAAAACCCAATAATCGTATCAGAGCTACTGGTGAAACCTTAAATAAGGATTGAATGTTGAATCACATGATGTTATGTGTTCGGTTGCTTTCGACCATGATTAATTAGATTGATTCATGGTGCATGAAACCGGAACTCATAACGAACATAGGACGTATATGAAGAAATTACACTAATTGGTTAACGAGATTAACCTGAAATTGATTGGTATGTGATGGCCGGCAGCTTCTTCATCGAGTGAGATGGTGAGGCAGAGAAGAACTTCTGGTATAGGAGAGCGCCCCGTTGTTGAGATTCCTCAGGAGTACCTGCCTGAAACACTCAGAAAACAGGGGTTAGGAGGTTCCCGGAGCAATTTTCAGGGGAGGAGCCTCCGACGCCCAAGTCAGCGCTTTGGGGGGTGGAGAGGGAGTAGTAAAGACAAAAGGCTCCTGCCTGTCGTGTCTTCTTGGGGGTGGAAAGAAGAGAGAGAGTCCGTCCCCCCTTGAGACCATTCCCTTGATATATATAAGAGAGGGTGAGCCCTTCAAATTGTGACATGTGTACGGACGGATACCATCCATACTTCTGGGTGTGGGTGCCCCTAGCCGCCTGCAGGCTCCTCGGGCCACGAGTTGAGGCAAGCATAGCCCTACACGACAAGATGCAGGCAGTGGTGGCGTGTCAGTGTGCACATGAGGGCGGGGTGCAGGGTGTGCAGGTGTAATGTCACAGACTCCTTAATGGCTCTTGCCGTACCTCCGAGGTCCCTTTGGCTGATGTCTCACTTCAGAGTGGGGGGCTTTTTCCCGGAGTCATACTTGTACTTCAGGGAATTCCCTAGCTCCGAAGTTACTCTTTTGGGGGGCTTTCTCCTGCAGAAGGTGGCTCGTCCTTCTCCCCCGAAGCTGGTTCGGTCGACTTCCCGAGGGAGGTGATACGCTAGTTTTCTGAGGTTGGTATTAGCGGGCTGCCGAGATCGTGTACCTCAGGTGTGTGATTCCCTCCTTTCCGGGGTCCTTAGGTGACCGGGGCGATAGCACTTTGGCTATCACATGCCCCCCCTCGGAAAGCCGGAGTGGAAGCTTCGGCTAGTGGTCCTTTTGGGGGAGCTTTTCAGGACTCGGAGTGTGACGTTCGCAGGGGAAGCACTTCGCCACCTAGGGGATAAGCCTTATCCAGACAGGTGTTACCTGTCTGCCCTTTGGTGTTCTCGAGATACTCAACTTCTTTACTTTTCCTACCATAGGTTGGTGGACCGTCGCGTCTTGAAACTACGCATGTCAGTATGGAGTGGCACACCCGGGTTTTCGAGATGTCAGAAAATGCGTCCTAGTTTCTCGTGCTGGGCAACACGTGGCAGGTGCTGGTTGGGGTTAGTCATGCCGGTTACGGTGGGCAAGTCTTTTCGCGTGTGAAAGACAATTATGGCGACGCTTCGCCTTCGCGAAGCAATTATGACGCCCCTCTGGCTACCCTTCCTCGATCTATATAAGCCCCCTTCTGTCATACTCTTCATTTGTTTTTCCTTGCTCTCGCTTTGCTCTCGTATGCTTTCGTGCCTTTTCTTCCATTTTTGCTGCGGTGTTACGGGCGGCGCCACTTCCGGCCACCTTTCACGACGGCGTCCACAAACCCTGATTTCAGCAAGACTTTTGGTGGGTTCCGACTCTAGAGATCCTTCGGTTTCTGCTTTTCTTCTAGCTTCCCGAAGTCATTTTTCTTCTTTCCGAAGTCTCTTTTTTGGCCAACCATGTCTTCGCCTATCCCTGAGAGCTGGCAACCTCTTATGTCTCATCCTTGTTGCTCCACTTCTGAGAAATTAGAGAAGTGGACAACCAAATTTTTCCTTCCCTCCTACGCCACCACAAGGTTACCCCCCCTCGGTCACTTTAGCTTTATGAACCGGGACGACGAGGTTACCGTTTTCTGAGCCCAATTGAAGACCGGACTTCGGTTTCCCCCCGCAAAGATGATTTGTGACTTTTGCCAATTCCATTGCATAGCAGTGAATCAGCTTCCTCCCAACTCATACTGCCATTTTAACGCCTTTTTCTGCATGTGCGGGGTCTTCGGGGTAGAACCCCATTTTATTCTGTTCATGCAGTATTACAAGCTCTATCCGGTCCCGAAGGGTGGCTTTTATTTCATGCTACCTCGGGGATCTGGGAGCAAAAAATTCATGTTTACCTTCGCTACCAAAGATAGCTGGCGAGGGTGGCAAAGGAAGTTCTTCTTCCTAAAGGTGGCGGAGGCCTGATCGCATGTTCCGACTAAGTGGGCTTGGGGGAAGCTGGAGAAGGATGTCATCAATCCCAAGAAGTTGCTAACTCCCGAGTTGGCAGCGAGGTTTGCGGACTTCGACAGACGTATCCGTGCTGTCGCCGACTGGGATGCTGAGGTCCCTCCACGCTCCCTCTACCCCTTCCCCATCATGTGGAAGCTCATGACCAAGGAGGTCTTTCGGGAGTTGGGGGTAGTTAAGGAGTATAAGACGAATCTCGGCATGCCAGCTCCTGCCATCGAGGGGAAGGAGTCCTGGTTAGTGAAGCTCCTTCGGGGGGAGCTCATTTACGCAGCCTTTTTCGAAAGTGAGTTTTCTTTCAAATTTTTTAGTATAAGTATCTGTCCGGACTCACACTGATGTTTTCCTTCTTTTTCATAGATGGGCGACGAATCTGCTGCCTACTATAAGTCTCTTTTCCTTGGTCAGGCCAAGAAGGGGGAACAAACGAAGAAAGGCATCTCCAAGAGGCACAAGACTACTGGGAGTGGACCGTCTTCGGCCAAGAAGGTGAAGCAGGACACCCTTCTTCCACCCCCGGAGGATGTGGCGGAGGTCAGCGGTGACATTGCAACTTCCACCAAGCCTGAAACTCCCGCCAAGCCTGAAACTCCCCCCGAGCTTGATACTACTGCCGAGGTTCCTACCGGGGTGGTTATTGTTGCTGCTGCTTTGAGTCTCGCCACATCGGTGGATCTTTTGGGCTCTTTGGCAGGGGGTTCCTCTGCCGAGGAGTTGGAAAAACACCGAAGAGACAAAGGCAAGCATATTCCTTCCGACGTGGAGGAGGTCCGAGACTCCGATGACGACGTTGTTGAGGTTGCGCCCGGTTCGTCTCCTACTCCTTTTTAGTACTCGTATCCTCATAACTTGCATAGTTAAGGAGCCTTGTCTGACTTACGCTTTTAACTTTGCAGAGGATCTGGTGCCCTCAGCTTGGATGGTTGAGCATGCCCAGAGGCGGGCTCTTCGGGATTCCCACATCCCGAAGGACAAGGTTCCAAGGGAGCCATTCTGGTCTTTCACGGAGGACATGAATCTATTCTCCGAGGATTGCCGGGAAATGGCTCCCCAGATGGCGAGGGGCGTGCTCACTCAGGCTTCCTTCAAGGCAGTTGCCGAGGAGTGTGCCTCCGAGGATGCCCTTGCCGCTAGGGTCTCCGAGCATGCTGCCCAGGTAGTTCTTCAAGCTTCTTCATTTTCCCTCCCACTTTTTTGTCTAAGTGTTTTGGCTTTCCTTGTGTAAATTTCACTAAGTACCTTCTTTTTTGTAGCTCCTGGGGTATAGTGGATACCTTTGAGCTTGGGCAGCAAAGCAGTCTTCGGTCCGAGCTTGGGCCGAAGATAAATTAGCGAAGGCCAAGGTCTTCTGCGCTAACTCGGTTGTGACGAACACCGAGTTGAGCCGAATAGCCAAGGAGAGGGTTGCCAAGCTTCGGGAGGAATTCTTGAAGGGCCAAGAGGAGCTCTTGAAGGATTTCTCCAAGAAGATGTCTGACCTTGGTGAGAAGGTTGTGAGCTTAACCTCGGCCAACGAGGCCATTCAGAAGGAGAAAGAAGAAGAGGCTGCTCTCCTGACGAAGGCTCTTGCTGACAACGCCGAACTTCAAGCCAAGGTCGACTCGCTGAAGAAGGATTCAAAGAAGAAGAAGAAGATAAAGGAGCTGGAGAAGGAGGTTGCAGATCTTCAGAACGAGGTTAATGACTTGGACGTCGAGAAAGACAAGGCCGTTCAGGCGACCAAGGTTGCCTTTCAGGACGGCTTCTGCCTAGCTCGTCACCAAGTTCTGAAGGAATATCCGGACCTCGACCTTTCCTTCTTGGCTGCCCTGGATATTCCCGAGGGGCCTCGGTGGACTTGGTCGAAGATCGAGCTCCTCAACCTGCCGTTTGCCCCTCCTCCTGCACCGAAGGCGGCGGCCAAAGACATAGGAGCCGGAGCTTCCCATGACGCCGGGGTCCCTTAGATATTCTAGGGCCTTTGCTTTCTTCTTTTCTTTGTATTTTTCTTCTTGTAACCTTCTCCTTGTACCAAGACCTTCTTCAATAAATTTTCCTTCATAATTTGGTTAAGTCTTTTGAGCAATTTTTGTTTCCCAGTTGTCCCGACCACTTTCGGTCAGGGGACTTCGGAAAGGTATATTTTGCTCGTTTCATCGGCCAACCTTTGGGTAAACGTTCGTTGTTGGCGAAGTTCCCTTAGACCCATTTTAACCTGCCCTCGTCGGCCGTACTCGATAGACTTCACCTTTTTTGGGCATATAACCCAATCAACTTCAGAAGGAAAACATGACTTTCGGGAGTGCGTGCTCCAGCTTTGTTCGACGAGTACTCTCAGATAGGGGAAAACTTCTATACTTAGAAAAAATTTCTAACTTGTAGGATTTCTCACCTAAAATTCTGAGTATAGAATTTCTTTTAAGGCATCCGAGTGCCATGTATTTTTCAGTTCTCCCCCTTCGGTGTCGCCAAGCTTGTATACTCCCTTTCGGACCTCATTTAGGACCAAGTAAGGCCCTTTCCAGTTTGGCCGAAGTACCCCATGGGACGGTTTTCGGGGTTCAAACTCGGCCTTTTGGAAGACGAGGTCTCCTTTCCTAATTCCTTTTGGCCTAACACGCAGGTTTGCGCTCATGGCCACCCTTTGCTGAAAGGCCTTTCTTCCGAGCTCGGCCACTTCTCTGTGTTCGTCAACTAGGTCGAGCTTAGTTCTCAACCTGAGGTCGTTTCCTCTTTCGTCGAACACTTGTATTCTAACTGATGGTCGTACTACTTCAATAGGGGTAATGGCCTCTGTACTGGAGATAAGTGAGAATGGTGTCTCCCCCATGGCCCCTCGGGGTGTTTGTCTGATAACTCCACAGTACATTAGGAAGTTCTCCTGGCCACTCTCCCTTTGCTTCCCCCAACCTCTTTTCCAGTCCCTCTTTTGTAGTTCTGCTGGCTACCTCTACTTGTCCGTTGCTCAGGGGCTGAGCTAGTGGGGTGAAGTGCGTTTTAATTCTGAAGTTGGTGACAAATTCTTGGAATCCCTTGTCCATAAACTGGGAGCCATTATCGGCCACTGTCACCGTTGGTATGCCAAATTTGTGTATCATGTTCTTCCAGATGAACTTTTGTATATCCTTTTCCAAAATAGTGTTAGTGTTGTGCCCAAAAGCCAATCATGAGATGATTGTATTTTTGCACATTTAGTCATGATATTTTATTAAGGCATTAATCCAGCAATTATGTTTGTTGTTTTGTTTCTGCGTAACTTAACAAACATAATCGTAACCCTAGAATAATGATATTCTTAAATGTCCCTGGTCTAGTATTATTGTGGAGCGGGTTGCAATAATACATAACGACTAGCATATGTGGAGACTAATATGAGATATGTAGTCTACATATGGGTACAGTTGGAGAACTTGTGTACTGGACCGACCCACCATGAGAACACTACATGGATCGTTATATGAGTGTCATAAGTGATTCTCATAGTGATCATGGTATATGTAGTCCTTCGACCTAAGATCATCAAGGTTCCCTACATGTGAGTCACATACTTTGATACTATCCTTTGTTGCTCGTAACCGAGTGAACTTGAAGGAGGTCATTGGGTATGTCACATATCATGCACAGGGATTTGTGTGATCAAGATGGGATTTGTCCCTCTTATGTAACAGGAGTGATATCTTCGGGCCCCTTGATAGAGTGAGACTTAGAAAACGCATGGCCATGCTCGGATGAGTTGATATATGATATCAATGTCATCAGTTTAAGTTGGTCTACTCAGTAATCAAGAAACAAAAGATTGGGCTATACGAGAGTGACACATTCCATGTCTCGTGCTTAGTCTTGATATCTTGGACAAAGGGACAATGGCATATATCTGTGATGATCATAAAGGTTTAGTCAAATCATCGACAATCTTGTCACTTGGGTAACAAAGAAGTGTTGCTAGACACCGCTCATTGCTTATGATCATAAATGTGATTTATGATCATTGCCAACGTGGCAAGAGCCTATTGGGTCACACACATAGAGCTATTTGGATCATTAGAGTGCATGGGCTAATTATTTGGGTTATGGTTTCACTTTAATCTCGTATTAATAATGGGCCAAAGAGTTGAGCCATTATTAAGCCCGAAATTAAATCCTAATTGATTAGGCCTGGAAGTTGAGTCTCACTATAAATACAACTTCTAGTGAGAAATTCACAGGTCTTCTTGCCCTAGCCTCCAAAAGGGACAGCCACACTCTTCTCTTGCAATTCCTTGGAGGACACAAGCTAGCACTGTGAGCGCAAGAGAAACGCATCTGCCGGGACGTGGTGGAAGTGTGGTGATCCCGAGAAGCTCATGTGGATACCATAGAGAGCCTGAACACGTCAGCTGTTCAAGTTTTGTGATTCGACTCTATAGTTGAGTGAGAGATCTCAACCGAAAATTAGGTATGAAAATTTTTGAACTCCCGGTTTCCCCGTTCCACTTGGATCTTGGAGGGTTTCGGTTAAATTCCGTTGCGCTATTTGGCTCCCGAAACCCATCAAATAGTTGCCAGGGGCTCTGCCTCCACCTACTCAGTGAAGTAGTCTGCTGCTATTACGCAAAACTTTACTCCTCCAAGTGCTATCGGGAGAGGCCTGACGAGGTCTATGCCCCATGCTGCAAAGCGGCAAAGGTGATCTACCGGGGTTATCTACTCCGAAGGCAGCCTTTGGGTGCCGGCATGTCTTTGGCCATTTTCACAATTCCTGGACGAATTGTCTTGCACCCTTTTTACCGATACATCTTTGTATTGGACTTGCGTACCCTTGCTGGTATGATTCCTCCTCAATTAAGAGATATCGTCCGGAACGTCTTCGCACTTTTCGTTGCTTGATGAGGATTTTCAGGATTCTTTGGTTGCGAGATACCTCTTTGTAGGATCTTTCTGTTAGTGTTGTGCCCAAAAGGCCAATCATGAGATGATTGTATTTTTGCACATTGAGTCATGATATTTTATTGAGGCATTAATCTAGAAATTATGTTTGTTGTTTTGTTTCTGCGTAACATAATAAACATAATTGTAACCCTAGAATAATGATATTCTTAAATGTCCCTACTCTGGTATTATTGTGGAGCGGGTTGCAATAATACATAATGACTAGCATATGTGGAGACTAATATGAGATATGTAGTCTACATATGGGTACAAGTTGGAGAACTTGTGTACTAGACCGACCCACCATGGGAACACTTCATGTCACACCTTACTTAGGCCCTGGCCCATAAGTTCCAAGGTTTAACTCCCAAACCCACTTTAACACTAAAGTCTTCAATTCGGCCAAACAAGCAATGGAAACCTTAAGTCTTATTTTCTTAAGGTGAGAAGCCTGGGAGGTGGCCCAGGAGGCTTTTAAACAACCCAACAGTTACTTGCAGCAAAAGCAAGGCCCAATACCACTAACTTGCGCAACAAGCAAGGCTTTAATTGATTACTTGCATCTCAAGCAAGGCAACACTTAATGGAGTTTTAAGTGCATAATTGGTGTGCAATCATGTGTGCTACTTATATGACAACCAAGAAGCCACATTATTGGTTTAGATTTTGAAAACCACAAGTTACTATGCACATGATGCTCTTGGCCAACACACAAACATATAGTAGTGCACCACATTTCCATAAGCTTAGGCTCATAACTATTCACATAAAAGTGCCAAACATTGGCCCAAAACATTCAACATCCAAGTACAGGCATATTGCCATCCATAAGTCATGCATAACTTGGCATACAAACCCAACAAAACCAACACAAGTCTAGGCACCAAGGACTACATATATGTACACAAAAGAGTAGTCTACCTAGTGTCCAACATGGCTACATGCCATGAATCCCAAAAGCTAAACATGCCAAGTTATTACATACCAAGACCACTAGTGGTCAAACATAACCTTAAGTATGCCATACAAAAGTACACACTACAGCACCAACCCAATAGCCTGATTCATTGTCATGAAAGAAAATACTATGATCAAAGCCACAGTCCAAGTATCCATAGCCCTCCTAGACAAGTCTCCAACTACAGCCTGCAAACTTAGCTCATAAGTCTCGGCCAACCATATATATAAGACTTGTAATGAACCTAAAATGATAAGCCAAGCACACATTGGCACATACCTTGGAAACTAAGCAAATTAGTGCAAAACACAAGCAACAAGCAAGCTAGCACTACTCAGGCCGAATATCCTTGCCTGAAATAAAAGGATGGGCAGTGAGTATAACTCAGTAGGATTCACTTATATACATATACAACTCAAATTGAGTCTATTTAGTTAAGCTGAGTAATCACTCAAAGCTTAACCTCCCAACTGCTAGCTTTGCCTGCAAAACAAACACAAAGACAAAGAAACCAAGCATATACATACTATAGTATCATAAGTGGGGTTAGCAAGCACATGGAAACACCAAAGCACACAAGTACACACACACACTCCACATTGTTGCTCTCGGCCTTAATAAACCATACATGTACCCATGTGCACAATGCACACAAACCACCATCAAACAATTTACTTCCACTTAGAGCTCCAAAATGCCAAGCAAATAGGCCACATTTACTTGCATTTCTAGTACATGTACACTAGTCAATTAGCTAATCAACAATTCAACCAAGTGAAAACTTTAAAGCCCATCAAGCAACTAAGGTCATTTGGCAAATTTTAACCATCACTTAGCCACTCTAAACAATTGAACCATGGTATATATTACCAAGCAATATCAAGTGCCAGTGAACCCTACCTCAATAGCTCTCGGTCACAACCAAGCTTCAAGTGCCCAAGTGTTCCTCAATCACAATGCCTACCATAACAACACATAGGCATCAACAACACATACTCATGGACTAATTACCATGATTTCAATGAAGAACACTACAATACACAAGCTTAAGCTCTCGGCCAAAAATGCCCAATTCTATATATATGTGCTACCCATCAATTAACTCAATACATGATCAACAACCATCATCAAATGAAGCTTGTTCATGGCACATTTACCATGTAATCAAGTGAACAACACCTAATTACACTAATCCAAGCTTTCGGCCACATTGCCCATTTCTCACACAATAGTGTTCTTTACCAAACTAGCCCATTACATAAACACCTAATCATCAATGATCAATATTTATGGCACCAATACCATATAATCAAGTAATGAGCACCAATTTACTCTACTTCAAGCCCTCGGCCATAATGCCCTTTTTCACATAACAATGTTCTTCATCAATTTAGTTCATCATATAATCACCAAATCACCAATAACCATTGTTCATGGCATCATTACCATGTATTCAAGTAATGGACATCAAATTATACTACTTCAAGCCCTCGGCCATAAAGCCCAACTTCACACACTAATGTTCTTCATCATTCTAATCCAACATATGATCATCTACTCATCACTAAACAATGTTCATGGCACTAATACCATGTAATCAAATGAGGAACACACAATTACCTCAAAATGCACCTTTCGGCCAAACTCCAACTTGCTCAACTTGATGTTCTTCACTCAAACTTGCCTAGCACAAGAACAAATAGGCAACAACAACACTTAGTCATGGATTAATTTCCATGGAAATGAAGAAGAACATCAAGTTCATTCATCCAACACATTCGGCCAACATTCCACTTCCAAACCGAAACATTTCTTGCTCAATTAGCTTAACTCATCATCAATTGAGCACTTAAACTCTTCATTCATGGAACAATTACCATGTATTCCATAGGAATAACGAAATACCTTGGAACCCTAGCTTGAATAAGCTCGGTCTTCCTTGAATCTCCAAGAACCAAGCTTGATTCCAAGCAAGCAAAGGCCGAAACCAAGTCTCCTAGCTTGTTTCCTTCAAATGCTTCCAAGATTAGCTTGATTTCAAGAAGAAATTTGGATGAACACTCATGGAAGAGCTCTTGGCCATAAGGAACAATGAAACCCAAAAATGAACCAAGTGAATGGCCTTAGTTAGTTTCGGCCGAAAGACTTATGTCTTTAGTTAGCTAAAATGCCAACTTTTACTTCCATTCCTTTGCATGGTGTAATGTAGCCCTTAACTCCACATGTATGCAAGACCGCCACTAAAACATGTGTCTAGTATGTCATTCAAGTCACCCCTTGGCCCATAATGCCAAGCATAAGACAACACAAGTACCAAGGCATTATAATCACCCTTGTATAACCGGCCATATAACTAGACAAACAACTAGTTAGTTTAACTAGTAACTAGTGAATAGTACTTTAGTGGTAGACAAGATTTGATTAGTAATCATTGTTGTCTCCCACAATTTGGCTTAGTATGGCACCAGTCACCTTAAAAACTTGCATGGCCGAATATGCCAACTTTAAGTTTGTAGTTTTAATTGTACCACCCATCTAAGTGTACAATTTGATCCTCTTTCTCTGTTTTCTATCAGCTTTCCCATAGTCCAGTTTCCATGTGCAGTTAAGGTCTGAAATTTTCCAGTTTTGCACATAGATCACTGTACTAGTTTCCATAGTTCCCCTCACTCTTCCTTTTTATTTTTCCTTTTTTTCCTTTGTTCTCCTTGGCCTAAGCCAAGCACTTAAGAGGTGCCTAACACTTCATGGATCGTTATATGAGTGTCATAAGTGATTCTCATAGTGATCATGGTGTATGTAGTCCTCCGACCTAAGATCATCAAGGTTCCTTACCTGTGAGTCACATACTTTGATACTTTCCTTTGTTGCTCGTAACTCAGTGAACTTGAAGGAGGTCATTGGGTATGTCACATATCATGCGGAGGGATTTGTATGATCAAGATGGGATTTGTCCCTCCTATGTAATGGGAGTGATATCTTCGGGCCCCTTGATAGAGTGAGACTTAGAAAATGCATGGCTATGCTCGGATGAGTTGATATACGATATCAATGTCATCAGCTTAAGTTAGTCTACTCGGTAATCAAGAAACCAAAGATTGGGCTACACGAGAGTGACACATTCCATGTCTCGTGCTTATTCTTGATATCTTGGACAAAGGGACAATGGCATATATCGGTGATGATCATAAAGGTTTAGTTGATTCACCGACAATCTTGTCACTTGGGTAGCAATGATGTGTTGCTAGACACCGCTCATTGCTTATGATCATAAATGTGATTTTTGATCATTGCAAACATGGCAAGAGCCTATTGGGTCGCACACATAGATCTATTTGGATCATTAGAGTGCATGGGCTAATTTTTTGGGTTATGGTTTCACTTTAATTTCGTATTAATAATGGGCCTAATAGTTAAGCCATTATTAAGCCCGAAATTAAATCCTAATTGGATTAGGGCTTTGAAACCTATTAGGCCTGGAAGTTGAGTCTCACTATAAATACAACTTTTAGGTGAGAAATTCACAGGTCTCCTTGCCCTAGCCTCCCAAACGGACAGCCGCACTCTTCTCTTGCAATTCCTTGGAGGACGCAAGCTAGCACTGCGAGCGCAAGAGAAACACATCTGTCGGGATGTGGTGGAAGCGTGGTGATCCCGAGAGGCTCGTGTGGATACCATAGAGAGCCTGAACACGTCAACTGTTCTGGTTTTGTGATTCGACTCTACAGTTAAGTGAGAGATCTCAACCAAAAATTAGGTATGAAATTTTTGAACACCCGGTTTACCCCGTTTCACTTGGATCCTGGAGGATTTTGGTTAAATTCTGCTGCGCTGTTTGGCTCCCGAAACCCATCACTTTCCACCCTTTGTCCGAGGTTACTATACTTAGCGTTGCCATGCTCGGATGGCCCAACACTTTGTTAACCAAATTTGATTGCTTTAGTGGCCTCCCTGCCCTCAGGCCCCTGAAGGACTACTCCAGTGCCCTGATGTTCTGTGCTCGAGCTTCCACCGACAAGAAGTTTCAACTCTGGATCTACCTTTGTTCGGTCTTTCTCGTTGGTTTCAGCATTTTCTATTTCTGGGATTTCAGCAATAAAGTTTGCCAGTGCCTAGGCTTTCATTGCCCTTCTTGGCTCGTACGCGATATCGTACTCTCCGGGTTCGATGCACCATTTTGATAATCTTTCCAAATGCTCTACTCTTTTCATGGCATCGCGTAGAGGCAGGTTAGTCCGGACAGTGATAGCGTGTCCATGGATGTAGGGTCGCAACCTTCTGCCTGCGAGTACCAAGCCATAGATGGCCTTTTGGAGCAATGGGTATCTGACCTTATTGCCGATGAGATGGCGACTTTTCTTCCGGTGAATAACTCATTCGACGAGGAGCTCTGGATCATTTTGACCCTGTTTCCCCCTCCAGTTGCGTTTCGAGAGGTATGCTTTCCGTCGAGGACTCATTTCGCTGATCTTCGCTTTCTGAACTCGTGTGAATTGGCATGGGACTCTTCTCCCAATGAGGTACTGGTGAGGAGGGCCTTCGTCCCAGATTTGGCTGCGACCATCTTTGGTCTCACTGCTGCACCATTTTCGGCCACGACAGAGCATGGGAACTCACGCAGGAAGCCCATGGTAATAGTCAAAGGATGTTCATCCTCAAGCAGTGAAGTCCCTGCTGCAGTTGTTTAGTTGCCGGTTGAACCTCTGGTGCAGATGGGAACCTTGGAAGTCCATTGTCCTTAGAACGCCGAGTTTCAACAACGACGACCTGGGAGTGAGTTCCCATAGATGGCGCCAAATCATGGCCGATAGCATCTTTGTCGCGTGAGACAATGAGTAAGAGAAAGACTTTCGGTACGGGAGAACGCCCCGTTGTGAAGATTCCTCAGGAGTACCTGCCTGAAACACTCAGAAAACAGGGGTTAGGAGGTCTGCGGAGCGATTTTCCGGGGAGGAGCCTCCAACGCCCAAGTCAGCGCTTTGGGGGGTGGAGAGGGAGTAGTAAAGACAAAAGGCTCTTGCCTACCGTGTATTCTTGGGGTTGGAAAGAAGAGAGAGAGAGAGGGTCCGTCCCCCCTTGAGACTATTCCCCTAATATATATAAGAGGGGGTGAGCCCTTCAGATTGTGGCACGTGTACAGACGGAAACCATCCGTACTTCTGGGTGTTGGGCCCCCTAGCCGCCTGCAGGCTCCTCAGGTTACGAGTTGAGGCAAGCATAGCCCTACATGACAAGACGCAGGCAGTGGCGGTGCGTCAGAGTGCACATGAGGGTGGGGTGCAGAGTGTTTGGGCGTAATGTCAGAGACTCCTTAATGGCTCCTGCCTTACCTCCGAGGTCCCTTTGGTTGATGTCTCACTTCGGAGTGAGGGGCCTTTTCCCAGAGTCATACTGGTACTTCGGGGAATTTTGTAGCTCCGAAGTTACTCCTTCGGGGGGCTTTCTCCTGTAGAAGGTGCCTGGTCCTTCTCCCCCGAAGCTGCTTCGGTCGCCTTCCCGAGGGAAGTGATACGCTAGTTTTCCGAGGTTGGTATTGGTGGGCTGTCGAGATCGTGTACCTCAGGTGTCTGATTCCCTCCTTTCCGGGGTCCTTAGGCGACCGGGGTGATAGCACTACGGCTATTAGTATGAGATAGCTATATGGATTGGGATTCTTGCAATAGTTGCAAAAAACCTAGCTTGATGTCTCATACGCATGGCCATGCTAGGATGAGTTGATATATGATATCAATGTCATTAATTTAAGTTGGTCTACTCGGTAATCAAGAAACCAAAGATTGGGCTATATGAGAGTGACACATTCCATGTCTCGTGCTTAGTCTTGATATCTTGGACAAAGGGATAATGGCATATATCAGTAATGATCATAAAGGTTTAGTCAAATCACTGACAATCTTGTCACATGGGTAGTAATGATGTCTTGCTAGACATCGCTCATTGCTTATGATCATAAATGTGATTTATGATCATTGCCAGCATGGTAAGAGCCTATTGGGTCGCGCACATAGAGCTATTTGGATCATTAGATTGCATGGGCTAATTATTTGGGTTATGGTTTCACAATAGTTTCATATTAATAATGGGCCCAAAAAATTGAGCCATTATTAAGCCCGAAATTAAAGCCTAACTGGATTAGGGCTTTCAAACCCATTAGGCTAAGAAGTTGAGTCTCACTATAACTACAACTTTTAGTTAAAAATTCATAGCTTCTTGTCCTAGCCTCCCGAAAGGACAACCGCACTTTGCTCTTGCAATTCCCTCGAAGACACAAGCTAGCACTGTTGATGTCCGGAAACGTCTTCGCTGGAGGACATGGTGGTGTCTGGAGGGACTTCCTGAGGAGGAGAACGCGCGGAGTGGAGGTTTCCCAGGGAGTGGTACTTGAGGAGCCCAAAAGGAAAGGTTAGGAGGTCCCCGGGATGTTTTTCCGGGGAGGAGCCTCCGACGCCCAAGTTAGTTTTCTGAGAGGTGAAGGAAAGAGAGCACTCAAGGGTTTAGTGGCTTTGCCTGTTTGTATCCTCTCAACTGACTGACCAACCGTTTGCAAGGGGCTGCTCTTTGGTATTTGTAGAAGTGTCTGGCCTGTTCAGATCGTGACACGTGTTCGGTCAGATCTGCTATGTACCTTTGGACACAGGGGACAAGTAGCTGTTTGTAGGCTCCCTTGAGCCTTGGTCCGAGACAGGTTGTGACAAGGCCTGGGCGGCGTCGGTGTGTCAGAACGTCGCTTGAGGTGACATGGCGCGTCTGTGGGCGATGTGTCAGAGGCTCCTTAAATGCTCCTGCCGTACTCCCGATGTCCTTTGGGCGAGGTCGTTCTCTGGGACGAACACCCTTCTTCGGGAGTTATGTTTGCAGTTCGGGGAGCTGCCTAGCTCGCAGGTTTCACCTTCGGGAAATTCTCTCCTGCTTTCGGTAGCTGGTTCTTCTATCCCGAAGGTGATCTGTTTAATCCCCCGAGGGGGCTGTCTGCACCTTTGGAGCTCTCTGCGGTACTAGGCTAAATCCCGAGCTCGAGGCACTAGTGCCTCCTTTGGATGGTGCTAGGCTTCCCGAGCATGCTTTTGATAGGAGGTACGTTCTAGGAGAGGCGATAGTCCTTCGGCTATCACATGCCCCCCCTAGAAGTCGAAGTAGGGACTTTGGCTTTTGTCAGCTTTCGGAGGGTACCCTTCGGGACTTTATGCATGGTACCTGTGCCGAAGATACACCTTCTATCCGTAAACGTAGCACAGACTGTCTCTTGGTGTCTCCGAGGTAACCTATTTTTTGTAATCTTTGTAGGTCACTGGAATGTCTCGTCTCGTGACCAGGCGTGTCAGTCTGGGGCGGTGCGCTATTCGTCAGAACGCGTGTTCCTTATTTGGCGTGGTTGCTGACATGTGGAACGCCGTCATTGGAGAGGGTTACATCGGGCATGTCTTTTCATACAGAATGGGCAATTATGGTGACGATTCGCCTTCGCACAGCACTTATGGTGTCGATTCGCCTACCCTTCCTCGGTCTATATATACCCTTAATCCTTCATAACCCCCTTTTGCTTTTGCTTTTGCTCTCTTCTGTCTCTCAACTACTGCAATGTTTTTCCTGTTCTCTTACGGCGGTGCTTTTTGACAGAGTGGTTTTCCGGCAATCATTTCACGACGGCGTCCTCAAATCTGGATTTTGGCAAAACGTTTGGTGGGTTTTAGCTTCCAGTTTCTTCTGTTTTTCCAAATTTTTTCTTCGAAATAGCTTTTTGCCTTTTCCCGAACTCGGTTTTTTGCCAGTCATGCCTATTCCCGAAAGCTGGGAACCCCTTCTTTCTCACCCCTGCTGCACCACTTCTGCAAAACTTAAAAAATGGAAAAAGAAGTTCTTCCTTCCTTCCTACGTCACTACGAGGTTGCCTCGTTCGGACCAATATAGCTTTTCAAACCGTAGTGACGAGGTTACTGTTTTCCGTGCCCAACTGAAGGCCGGACTTCGGTATCCTCCGCCGAAGATGGTTTGCGATTTCTGCGATTTCCATCGCATTGCCGTAAACCAACTTCCGCCGAACTCGTACTGCTATTTCAATGCTTTTCTTTGTATGTGTGGTGTCTTCGGTATAGAGCCACACTTTGTCATTTTTCTGCAGTACTACAAGCTCTTCGTGATCCCAAAGGGTGGCTTCTATTTCATGCTACCTCGGGGGTCAGGGAGCAAAAAATACAAGTTCACCTTTGCCAACAAGGACAGCTGGCGAGGGTGGCAACAGAAATTCTTTTTTATGAAGAAGGAGGAGGCCTGGTCGCACGTCCCGACGAAGTGGGCTCAGGGAAAGCTCGTGATGGATGTCGTTGACCCGAAGATGCTGTTAACTCCCGAGTTAACACCCATTTTTGCGGACTTTGACAAGCGCATCCGAGCGGTCTCTGACTGGGATTCCGAGGTCCCACCGCGCCCCCTTTACCCCTTTCCAATTAACTGGAAGTTGATGACCGAAGAAGTCCTTCGGGAGTTGAAGGTGGTAAAGGAGCACGAAACGGACCTCGAGATGCCGGCTCCTGCCATTGCTGGGAAGGACTCCTGGCTGGTAAAACTTCTTCAGAAGGACATTACTTATGCGGATTTTTTCGAAAGTAAGTCATCTCCTAGTCCCCTTGTTTTAATTTCATCTTGGACTTACGCTGATGTTTTCTCTCTTTTTCAGAGATGGGCGACGATACTGCTGCCTATTACCGATCGCTTTTCATCGGGCAGGCCGAGAAAGGTGAACAAACAAAGAAGGCTGCCTCCCGAAGACGGAAGGCGACTGGCGGGGGGCCTCCGGCGGCCAAACGATCGAAGAAGACCGTGCCCCCTCCTATGCCGGAGATTTCCGAGGAGGTGGGCGAGGAGCCCGAGGTAACCGTTGCTGCGCCTTCGACCGAGGTCGGTGCAGATGTTGCTCCTTCAAGCCCTAATTCGGCGGCTCTTCTGGGCGCTTTGGTGGAAGCCCCTTCTGCCGAAGATCGCCGCAAGAGGAAAGGGAAGGAGATTTCTTCTGAGGGGGCCCTGGATTCTGGCGACGACGTTGCCGAAGTGCCACCAGGTTTGGTGCCTTAGACACTCAGTTTTTGAATTTTTTGGCAGCTACTTGTGTTTGACAATTTTTCTGTTTTTTGTCGTGCAGAGGAGATTCTTCCTCCGGATTGGGTTGCCGAGCATGCCCGGAAGCGGGCCCTTCGGGATGCCCATATCCCGAAGGGGAAGATTCCGAAGGAGCCGTTTTGGTCCTTTACGGAGGACATGGACATGTACTCCGAGGACTGCCCGCTCATGGCCAAGGAGATTGCAAAGGGGGTCCTGACTGAAGCTTCTTTCAGGGCCCTTGCGGGGGCTCATCCGGATGATGACTCCCTCGCCGCGAAGCTTTCCGAGCACGCCGCCCAGGTGTGTTTCTCTCCTTGCCCCCTTTTTTGTCTCTGATTTCTTCTAAGCATTTGCCTTTCCCTTTTTTGCCTTGTCTCATTCTTGCCTCTGTTTTTCTGCAGCTGCTGGGATATGCCGGATTCCTCAGAGTTCGGGTGGCGAGGCAGGGGATGTACCGGGCCGCCGCTTCAAAGACTATAGAACAATACCAGACCCAGTGCGCGGACCTGCTCGCTCGGAACACTCAGCTGGCCCAGACTTCGGCGTCAGAGATTGCTGCCCTTCGGGAGGAGTTTGCGAAGGAAAAAGAAGAACTTATAAAGGACTCCTCCCAGAAGATTTCCGACCTCGGTGGAAAAGTGGCGGAGCTGACTTCGGTTAATGAGGCACTTCAAAAGGAGAAGTCGGATTCTGCGGCTCTTCTGGCGAAGGCGGAGGCCGAGAAAGCCGCACTTCAAGCCGAGGTCGATTCTTCGAAGAAGGGGAAGGATGAGTCGAGGAAAAAGAAGGTGAAGGCGTTAAGGAAAAAGGTTGAAGACCTGGAGAGGGAGCTTAATGATCTTGGGGTCGAGAAGAGGAAGTCCGACGAGATGACCAAAGTTGGTTTTCAAGACGGGTTTTGCCTCGTTCGTCATCAAGTTCTTCTGAGGTTTCCAGATCTCGACCTTTCTTTCCTGGAAGCCCTAAATATTCCTGAGGGACCTCGGTGGACTTGGTCCAAGCTCGAGCACTTGAACCTGCCTCAGACTCTTCCGGCGCGGGTGGTGGCGGAAAAGGATGCAGGGGCTAGTGGCTCCCGGGACGCCGAGAATCCCTAATTTATCTCAGGCCCCTTCTGCCTTCTTTTTCTCCTTCCTTGTACTCTTTCTTTCTTGGTAGTCCTTCTTCTTTGTAAACCGATCTCGTCTGTTAATAAAGACTTTTTTCTTTCCTGTAAGAAATTTTGGCTAAGCCTTTTTTTGTGAGATTGTTCATTCCTTTTTGCCCCGAACGCGTTTGCTCAAGAGACTTCGGAAGAATAGATTGGTTCTCTGTGAGCCTTTGTATTTAGAAATTCTCGCAAGGTTTTACATTTCCTATTGTCCCGAACATGCTCGCTCGAGGGACTTCAGGAAATCACACCCATGCTTATTCTAGCGACCATCTTCGCGGAATTTTAGTATTTCTTTTGTTCAAGAATCTTTCTTTCAGAAGCCCGTGTAGCTAGAAAATTTTTCTAACTTTGTACAATGTAAACCCTTTCGTCAAGATTCTAAGCATAGAACTTTTTCAAGGCATCTGAATGCCAAGTGTTTTTTAATTCCACGCCTTCGGCGTCACCGAGCTTGTACACCCCTCTTCGTACTTTGGCAAGAACCAGATAAGGTCCCTCCCAATTCGCGTGAAGTACGCCGTGTGATGGCCTCCGGGGTGCGAATTCCGCCTTTCGGAGAACGAGATCACCCTTTTTTATTCCTTTTGGCCTAGCTCGCAAGTTTATAGCGGCGGCCACTCTTTGCTGGAAAGCTTTCCTTCTTAGTTCCGCTATTTCTCTATGTTCGCCGACGAGGTCGAGCTTGGTTCTTAAGCCGAGGTCATTTCCACTTTCATCAAATACCTGCACTCGTATTGATGGTCGCACTACCTCTATTGGGATCAAGGCCTCCGTACCGAAGATGAGCGAGAAAGGAGTTTCCCCTGTAGCTCTTCGGGGCGTTGTTCGGTAGCTCCATAGAACGCTTTGGAGTTCTCCTGGCCATTTCCCTTTTGCCTCCCCCAGTCTCTTTTTCAGACCATCTTTTATGGTCCTGTTAGATACTTCCACCTGCCCATTGCTTTGGGGGTGAGCTACCGGGGCGAAGTGCATCTTTGTTCCGAGGTTGCTGATAAACTCTTGGAACCCTTTGTCTATGAACTGGGATCCGTTATCAGCCACTAGCACCCTCGGTATACCGAATCTGCATACTATGTTTTTCCATATGAACTTGTGCACTTCTCTTGCCGAGATAGTCGTCAAAGGTTCTGCCTCGACCCATTTAGAGAAATAGTCTACTGCGACTACGCAGAACTTCACGCCCCCAGGCGCTGTCGGGAGCGGCCCGATAAGGTCTATGCCCCAAACTGCGAAGGGCCAGGGATAGTTTGCCGAAGTCACCAGCTCCGAGGGTGTTCTCTGGATTTTTGCATGTCTTTGGCAATTACCACATTTCTGGACAAACCGCCTAGCGTCTTTCCTCAGGGTAGGCCAAAAGTATCCTTGGCGAAGTATCACCGCTGCCAGGGCGTCGGTTCCGATGTGCGAACCACAAGCGCCTTCGTGAACTTCTTGGAGGATTATTTCAATATCCTCTTCGCCAACACACCTCTGTAGCGGATTTGCATATCCCTGCCGATATAGCTCTTCTCCAATCAGAAAGAAACGACCGGAGCGTCTCCGCACTTTTGCTGCTTCATTGGGGTCTTCGGGGAGCGTATTGGTTTCGAGATATGTTCTTATTGGGTCTTTCCAGCTTCTTCCCGAAGTCATTATGCTCAGCACTGTAATGCTCGGCTGGCTTAGCACCTCAGTATATGCTTTTGATTTTGCCAATTCATCTGCCTCAGCGTTATGTCTGTGAGGCACGCTCTTGATTCGCACGGTGTCGAATTCTCGAATAAGCTTCGTTACTAATTCATGGTATTTTTCCAGTGTTGGATCCTTCGCCCCGTAGTCCCCTGCTGTTTGCCGAACTACTAGCTGGGAATCGCTATGGGCTTTCAAGTTTCTGACACCAATTTTTCTGGCCAGGCGCAAGCCCGCTATGAGGGCTTCATATTCAGCCACATTGTTGGTGACATTGAAGCTGAACTTAATGGCCTTCATTACTTCCAGGCCTTCGGGGCCTTTAATGATCACCCCTGCTCCTTGGTGCTCGGCGCCCGAGGCACCATCAACGTACAAGGCCCATTCTGGCTCATTTCGTCGGGACTTGGGTGGCTGTCCTCGGTAATGGGGACCTCGGCAATGAAATCTGCCAAGGCTTGAGCTTTTATGGCTTTCCGAGGTTCATAAGTGATGTCGTGTTCGCCAAGCTCTATACACCATTTGGAGAGCCTTCCCGAATGGTCAACCTTCTTCATGACGTCCCGCAGGGGTAAACTACTTCGGACGATGATGGGGTGAGCCTGAAAATATGGTCGTAGCCTTCTTCCTGCCAGGACCAAGGCATATATAGCTTTCTGTAACAAAGGATATCTGATTTCGGCGCCATGCAGGGACTTGCTCACATAGTAGACTGGCCACTGCTTCGCCCCTTCCTCTTTCACAAGGACTGAGCTTACTGCTTTTTCTGTGACGGTGAGGTACAACACAAGAGGTTCTCTTTCGCGGGGCTGTCGCAAAGTGGGCAGGCGAGCCAAGTAGATTTTGAGTTCTTCCCAAGCTTTTTGGCAGTCCTCATTCCAAGGACGATCATCACTCCCGAGGTCGTCCTCCCTTTTTGCTGCCTTAGTGAGGACTTTGAAGAATGCTCGACACCGGTCTCCATATCTGGAAATAAATCTGCTGAGGGAGGTTATTCTTCCAGCAAGTCTCTGCACATCTTTTATTGTGGCAGGAGTTCGGAATTCCAACAGAGCCTTAATTTTTTCTGGGTTAGCATCAATGCCTCTTTCTGATACCACGTACCCAAGGAACTTTCCCGAATTTACCCCGAAGGTGCACTTCTCGGGGTTAAGGCGAATTCCGAAGGTTCTGAGCTGGTGAAAAGTCTCCCTTAGGTCTGTGACATGGTCAACAGGCAGCTTGCTTTTGACTATCATGTCATCTACGTAGACTTCCATGTTCCTCCCTATTTGGTCATTAAAGACCTTGCTCATCAACCTCTGGTAGGTGGCTCCTGCGTTTTTGAGCCCGAAAGGCATCCTGGTGTAACAGTATGTCCCCCCCTCGGTGATGAAGGCTGTTTTTTCTTCGTCTTAGGGGTCCATCTTTATTTGATGGTAGCCGCTGAAGGCGTCTAGGAAACTTAGGAGCCCGTATTCGGCAGTTGAATCTACCAGTTGATCTATTGGCGGGAGAGGATATGAATCTTTTGGGCAAGCATTGTTCAGGTTTCTGAAGTCGATGCACATCCGAAGTTTGTTGCTTCCTTCTTTTGTGGCGATCACCACATTGCTTAGCCATTCGGGGTACTTGACCTCCCTGATTACATCTGCCTCCAATAAACGTTGGACTTCGGTTTTGACGAAGTCATTTTTATGGGCTGAGATGCCTCGTTTCTTTTGCCGGACAGGCTTTGCTTCCGGACTTACTTTGAGGCTATGTTGTATTACGCGCGGATTTACCCCCGGCCTGTCTTTCGGCGAGTAGGCGAACAGGTCTTTATTCATTACCAGAAAGGATACAAGTTTTTTCTTATCTCCTTCGGACAAGTTTTTTCCTATTTGGGTACTTCGTCCTGGGATAAGTTCCACTTCTTCCATTTCCACCTTGCCAGAAACTTCTTTCTCGCCATTTTTTGACTTTGAAGCCCCTTCTTCTACAGCTTGTGTGGAATTGTTTGCTGGGGCTTTTCGGGCTTTGACGAACACCTTTCTTACTTCGCCCTGATCTATGAAGATTTCTGCGTCTCCTTCCTTGGTGGCGAAAGTGACAGTCAAATGTCTCACGTCAGGGCGAATGTGCAGATTTCCCTGCGTCTGCCTTCCAAGGATGGCGTTGTATGATGAGGGGACATCCATGACGATGAACCTCGCCATTGTCGAGGCAAACAACTCAGCTGGTCCTTTGACCGAAGTCCCTCTCATCATTAATGGAAGGTCGATCCACCCGAGGACGGGTAACTCGGAAGGTCCTACCCCGAAGGTCGGTGAAGTGACAGGCCTGAGATCACTGATGGATATGCCCAAGCTCGGCAGCAGTTGTGAAAATAGGACGTCAGCGTTTGATCCGTCATCAAGTAATACCCTTTTGACATCCCAGTTTCCAATTCTTGCCATGATCAGGAGTGGGTCGTCGTGAGGGAAGACGACTGTGGAACCATCTTTTCGGGATAGCTTCTTCGCCGGACTTTGATAGTCCATGACAGCTATTTCCCTGGCCTTCCTTTTTCTTTCCGAGGATGGGAGCCCCGTCGTGATTGTTTGTATGACTCCCGCAGGGGGTGGAGGGCGCCTCTTCGGACTTCGGTTTCTCCGCCTGTCGGAGTCGTAGTCCTCATCTTCTACCTTTCCTTCCTCCTCTTTCCTCCCCTTTCGGGGAAGGCAACCGTAGGTACCGCCGAAGTTGGCCTTGTTTTATCAGCGATTCAATATACTTCTTCAGCTGGAAGCAATCCTCAGTGTCGTGGCCATGATCGCGATGAAATTGGCAGAACTTCTTCATGTTTTTTCTATTTTCAGCGGTCATGGCCCTTGGCCTCTGAACTTGTGTTCCCTGCCTCTCCAGAGTCATGAGGATGTTGGTCCTCGTGGTGTTCAGCGCTGTGAAGTTCGGGGGTTTCCTTCCTCGCATTCTCCGGGGTCGGGGTGGCTGGTCGGTCGGATAGCGTGCCTGCTGGCTGGACCCCTCGCCACGGGTGTGCTCGGGCCTGGGTCCGCCCATTCTTAGTTCTTCGGCCGTCATGTGCTGTTCGGCCCGTCGGTAGAATTCGCCCAGTGTGTCTGGAGGGTCCTTGGAGAATTCGTAGAAGAGTTGGGAATCCCTCCGAAGGCCCCTTGTCATGGCGAGGATGCGTATTTCGGGCCGAAAGTCTGGAACACTTAAAGCCTCTCTGTTGAACCTCTCGACATAGTCGCGTATAGTTTCTCCGCTTCTTTGCGCTATGTCGAACATTTGAACGGGCATCTTCGCCGTCGGGCGACTCCCGATGAACTGTTGGGTGAAGGCTGTTGATAACTCCTGGAATTTTCCGATGATTCCTGGAGCCAAGGAGTTGTACCACGCGGTTGCTGGCCCAGAGAGGGTGACCTCGAAGCACTTGCACAAGGTGGCGTCGTCCGCACCGTGCATCATCATGCTGCGTCTGTACTTCGTCAGGTGGGCCTGTGGGTCGGTCCGACCATCGTACGTCTCTAGCCGAGGTACCCTGAAGTCACCTGGCATAGCTGCCTCGACCACAGCTCGGGTGAAAGGAGACTGATCCCCACAAAAAGACTCAGACAGTCTGGCCCAAACTGGCTTGCGAGCCACCTGCCTCTCGACTTGGTCCAGCCTTGCCAATATTTTCTCCATGAGGGCGGCGGCGCTAGGTTCTTCCTCAGGTGGAGGAGATTGACGGCGCCTCTTCGGAGAATGGCTTCGTCGTCGGGGAGAGGGTGACCTCGTCTCGGGCAAAGGGCTCCTTCGGCGTCGAATTTTGGGTTGGTTGGGCCCCGTTTGCCCTGGAAGGCGTGCCCCGAGGGGCATATTTTCTGTTGAAGACTCCTCACGTGGGTCTTCACTCCCCGAACTGCGGCGGACTGCTTTGGGGCTCTTTTCCCGAGGGCGTACCGGTGAAGGAGACCTTTGGGTTTGAGCTTGTTGTGGCCATCTTCTGTCTATCTGTTGTGTCATCTCAGCCACAACAGAGCGTTGGAAGTCACGGAGGAAGCTCATGGTTATGACCAGAGGACGTTCTTCCTCGGGCGTGGAAGTCCCTGGAAGAGTTTGCTCAGCAGCCGGTTGGACTTCAGGCGCGGACGGGGACTTCGGGAGTCCTTTGTCCTTAGAACGCCGAGTCTCAACGACGGCAACCTGAGGGTGGGTTCCCACAGACGGCGCCAAATGATGTCCGGAGACGTCTTCGCTGGAGGACATGGTGGTGTCTGGAGGGACTTCCTGAGGAGGAGAACGCCCGGAGTGGAGGTTTCCCAGGGAGTGGTACCTGAAGAGCCCAAAAGGAAAGGTTAGGAGGTCCCCGGGATGTTTTTCCGGGGAGGAGCCTCCGACGCCCAAGTTAGTTTTCTGAGAGGTGAAGGAAAGAGAGCACTCAAGGGTTTAGTGGCCTTGCCTGTTCGTATCCTCTCAACTGACTGACCAACCCTTTGCAAGGGGCTGTTCTTTGGTATTTATAGAAGTGTCTGGCCCGTTCAGATCGTGACACGTGTTCGGTCAGATCTGCTGTGTACCTTTGGACACAGGGGACAAGTAGCTGTTTGTAGGCTCCCTCGAGCCTTGGTCCGAGACAGGTTGTGACAAGGCCTGGGCGGCGTCGGCGTGTCAGAACGTCGTTTGAGGTGACATGGCGCGTCTGTGGGCGATGTGTCAGAGGCTCCTTAAATGCTCCTGCCGTACTCCCGATGTCCTTTGGGCGAGGTCGTTCTCTGGGACGAACACCCTTCTTCGGGAGTTATGTTCGCAGTTCGGGGCGCTGCCTAGCTCGCAGGTTTCACCTTCGGGAAATCCTCTCCTGCTTACGGTAGCTGGTTCTTCTATCCCGAAGGCGATCTGTTTAATCCCCCGAGGGGGCTGTCTGCACCTTTGGAGCTCTCTGGGGTACTAGGCTAAATCCCGAGCTCGAGGCACTGGAATTCACCAAGTTCGAGGTCAGTACTAGTGCCTCCTTCGGATGGTGCCAGGCTTCCCGAGCATGCTTTTGATAGGAGGTACGTTCTAGGAGAGGCGATAGTCCTTCGGCTATCAACTGTGAGCGGAAAACAAACACATCTGCCGGGACATAGTGGAAGTGTGGTTATCCCGAGAGGCTCGTGTGGATACCATGGAGAGCTTGAATACATCAATTGTTCAGGTTTTGTGATTCGACTCTACAGGTGGGTGAGAGATCTCAACTTAAAATTAGGTATGAAAATTTTTGAACACCCGGTTTGCGCCATTTCTCTTCGATCCTGGAGGGTTTCGGTTAAATTCTGCTGCCCTTGTTTGGCTCCTGAAACCCAACAATATCTTGTATATATGCATTGTTTTTTTTGTATTTTAGTGTCTATGGAGGCAGGTTTTATTTATGGTCATATTGCCTATTGAAGTCAAGTGTTACCCTTACTAAGTTTCCCAATCAAACTTACTCCCCTCAATTCTATCATTTCAGGTCTAGCAGAAAGATCACCTTCAAAATAACCTTTGTGATTTGAGTTTTGATATGAAATTTAAGGTACATAAACTTCCATATTCCTAGTTATGATATGGAAAGTTTGGTGATTTTAGGAGCACATTTGGTATTTTTAGTGGTGGTACTTATTGTGTTGTGCACCAGCTGTCCAGCATCCTATTTTTGGAGTCCATTGTGTCTCAGGAACTCCTGTAACTTTGGTGCTTATTCAGCTGAGTTAAGACCATATTGTAGTGATTCTATGCATGTACATGTATTGTATGTAAAATGAGACAAGTATGTGAACATGTGGGTAATGTTTTGGCTATGTAAGTGATGTGGTGCAAAGCTGCCTAAGTGTGAATGATGGGCTACTTACTTGTAAATTATTTTCTGGCCACATAAAGTTGTTAAAAGCAAGGGAATGTAATTCCCATGTGTAATGGACATATATGGGATAGCTTTGGAGGGTTTTCCCCTTCTGAATGAAGTGTTTGCACACTTGTGAAATTTTGTATGGGCCAAATGGTCATAAAGTGACCAGAATTTTCACTCTGGACTACAAGTTCTATATGTTCATGTGTAGAAGGAATATTTGAATGAAATTTTGACCATACCTATATAACATCTAGGGGTAGAACTGGGATTTGGAATTTCTGAATTTGGATCCTTGTAGCCAAATATATGACATTGCAAAGTTGGCTAAGTTACTGTTCATTTGGTCAGAATTTTGTAACCAATTTAAAAAATCCATAACTTGGTCCATAGATGGGCTATTGATGTAAAAAAAAAATTTCTTGGTTTGATCTAGGTCTCTAATTGGTAATGGAAGAAAGAAAATAAGGGGTTATATAGCTTGAGTGATACAGTTTATTAGTGGAAGTTATAGGTGCAGTGGCTGGTCACAAGAACTTAACAAGATTGCCTAATGTGTGGTCGCCAAGATTAAGATTTGTGGTAGTGTTTTCCTTATTTGCTGCCATGTTGTGCATGAAATGTTAACATGTGCAAGATGGTTAGGCCAATATGTGATGCCCTACAGCATCTTCGTTAGATGACATTGTCACTTGCGGAGGGACTTCCCGAGGGGGAGAACACCCGAATGCCAGATTACCCAGGGGAGCGTGCCTGAAAAGCTCAGAAGATGGGGTCAGAAGGTCCCCGGGGTGTGTTTCTGGGGAGGAGCCTCCAACGCCCAAGTCAGTGTCCTGAAAGAAAATAAGGGAGGCGCATTGAAAAGTAGAAAGGCCTTGCCTGTTTGTGTTTTCTCAAGGAAAGGAGTCTGCTCAAGGATCCATCCCTTGCCCAGGTTTATTTCCTGGTATTTATAGGAGTATCCAGCCCGTTCAGATCATGACACGTGTTCGGTCAGATCTTTCCTGAATTTCTGGGCGTAGGGGACAAGTAGCCGGTGGCAGGTTTCTTGAGCCTTGAACCGAGACAGGTCGTGACGGGACCTGGATGGCGTCGGTGTGTCAGACCGCCGTTTGGGGCGGCCTGTAACGTCTGTGGGCGACATGTCAGAGGCTCCTTAAATGCTCATGCCGTACTCCCGAAGTCCCTGACGAGGTCGTCCTCTGGCGCGGACGATGCCCCTTCGGGAAATATGCCCGTAGTTCGGGGAGTTCCCTGATTCAGGGTTCCGCCTTCGGGGAGATCCTCTTCGGCTTGCGATAGCTGATTCTTCATCTCCGAAGGCGGTCTGTTTAGTACCTCGGGGGGCTAATAGTATCCTCGAGTTTCCTGACGCTTCGAGTTCGGGTCAGATAGAGGCGATAGCCCTTCGGCTATCACATGCCCCCCTTTGGAAAGCCGAAGTGGAGACTTCGGTTTGTAGTCTTCCCGAGGATGCTCTTTGGGAGTTTTTAGGGAGTAAAACCTGTGCCGAAGATACACCTTTTGCCCGAAGATATGGGCTGTTCGGCCATAGCCTGTCTTTTGGTGTCTTCGAGGCAACCTACTTCTTTCCTTTCTCCTTTCGCAGGTCTGTGCAACGTCGCGTCTCATGACCAGGCGTGTCAGTCTGGAGCGGCGCGTCCCAGTTTTTTAGGGGTGTCAGAAGACGTGTCCCCTATTTTGGCGCGGCGGCTGACACGTGGCACACTGTCATTGGAGGAGAGTCGCGTCGGTTACAGAGGGCGCGTCTTTTCGGGTGCAGAAAACAGTTATGGCGACTGTTCGCCTTCAAGGGGTACTTATGACGCCGGTTCGTCTACCCACCTTCGGCCTATATATAGCCCATTCCATCATAAGTTCCTTTTTTGGTTTTGCTTCTGCTCTTTTCTCTGCTTGCAACTGCTTCTTTTTTCCTGCTTTCCGCGGCGGCGCTGTCTGACAGAGTTTTTTTTTCAGCGATCCTTCACGACGGCGACTTCAAACCCAAATTTTGGCAAGTCATTTGGTGGGTTTTTGATTTCTAGAATCCTCTGATTTTTAGAGTTTTTCCGGAAGTTGCTTTCTTTCCTTTTTCCGAACTCGTTTTTCAGCCAAGATGCCTGTTCCCGAGAGCTGGCAACCCCTTTTGTCTCACCCTTGCTGCACCACCCCCAAAAAACTAGAAAAATGGAAGAAAAAGTTCTTTCTTCCTTCGTATGCCGTTACGAGGTTGCCACGTTCTGACCAATTTTGCTTTTCGAACCGTAGTAATGAGGTTACCGTTTTCCGAGCCCAACTGAAGGCCGGACTTCGGTACCCTCCTCCGAAGATGATTTGCGACTTCTGCCAATTCCATGGCATTGCCGTAAATCAACTTCCGCCGAACTCGTACTGCTATTTCAACGCCTTCATCTGCATGTGTGGCGTCTTCGGGATAGAGCCCCACTTTGTTATTTTTATGCAGTACTACAAGCTTTTCGTGGTCCCGAAGGGTGGCTTTTATTTTATGCTACCTCGGGGATCCGGGAGCAAAAAATATATGTTCACCTTTGCCACCAAGGATAGCTCACAAGGGTGGTAGCAAAAATTTTTCTTTCTGAAGATGGAGGAGGCCTGGTCGCATGTTCCGACCAAGTGGGCTCAGGGAAAGCTGGAGATGGACGTCGTAGATCCGAGGATAATGCTAACTCCGGAGTTGGCTCCTATCTTCACGGACTTCGACGGACGTATCCGTGCTGTCTCCGATTGGGGTCCCGAGGTCTCTTCGCGCTCTCTCTACCCCTTCCCCATCAATTGGAAGCTAATGACCGAGGAAGTTCATCGGGAGTTAGGGGTAGTGAAGGAGCACGAAACGGACCTCGACATGCTGGCTCCTGCCATCGCTGGGAAGGATTCCTGGCTGGTGCAACTCCTTCGGGAGGAAATTTCTTACGAAACTTTCTTTGAGAGTAAGTTATCTCCAACTCCCTTTGTTATGGTTTTCATCTTGGACTCACGCTGATATCTTATTTCTTTTTCAGAGATGGGTGACGACATTGCTGCTGTCACACCTCACTCAGGCCCTGGCCTCGAAGTTCCTAGACTAGCTCACAATCCCAATTGTAAAATTTAGGTTCTAGCTCTCGGCCAAGCAATCTATGATAACTTTTAAGTCTTATTTTCTTCAGTTAAGAGGCCTGGGAGGTGGCCCAGGTGGCTTTAGTAAAGTTCCATTAATTTCTTGCAGCAAGGGCAAGGCCCAAACCCTTAACTTGCTCCACAAGCAAGGATTCAATTGATTTCTTGCACTACAAGCAAGGCAACACTTAATGCAAATTAGGTGCATACATGGTGTGCATCAAGTGTATTAACTATATGGCAACCAAGAAGCCCACAAGATTTAGTTTAGATTTTGAAAACCACATACAATATGTTCATGATGATCTCGGCCATATTAGGTACATATAAGGGTGCACCATATTTTCATGAAACAAAACCCAAACTAGTCACATAAAGGTGCCAAACTTTGGCCCATAATATCCAGCAACACAGGCTAACATAATATCATCCATAGTCCATGCATAACTTGGCATACAAAACCCAAGAAGCATCATAAGTCTAGGTGTCAATGACTACACATATTAACAACAAAAGGGTAGTCTACCTAGCAAACATAACATGGCCACACATGCCATGAAACCAAAAGTATTTACGCCAAGTTAATGCATGCCGAGTCTCCTAATGGTCAAACAAGACCTTCAGTATGCCATACAAGAGTACACACTGCAACACCAACCCAATAGCTTGATTCATGGTCATGAAGGAAAACACTAAGATCAAAGCTATAGTCCAGGTATCCATAGCCCTCCTAGACAAGTCTCCAACTACTGCCTGCAAACTTCCACTATAAGTCTCGGCCAAATAAAGAATAAGACTTGCAAATGAATCAAAGTGTTAAGCCAAGCACACATTGGCACATACCTTGCAAAGCAAGCAACTACAAACATTAAGCACACACACAAACAGCTTAGTCCTACTCAGCAATTTAGCACTACTTAGGCCGAATGTCCTTGCCTGAAAAATAAAGTTGGGCAGTGAACATATAACTCAGTAGGATTCACTTAAACGTACACAACTCATATTGAGTCTATTTAGTTAAGCTAGCATATAACTCAGTAGGATTCACATAAACGTACACAACTCATATTGAGTCTATTTAGTTAAGCTGAAGGAGCACTCAAAGCTTAACCTCCCTTTTTGTTAGCTCAACCTGCAAAACAAACACCAAGACAAGAAAAACATGCATATACCTATACAAAGCAGTTTAATGAATCACATGGTTCATAAGGGTTAGCAAGCACAAAACAAGCACCAAAGCACACAGATACACACGCACACTCCACAATATAGCTCTGTCATACATGTACTCATGTGCATTTCTTGCACACAAACTTACCATTACACCAATACCATTAATCCCAAAATGCCAAGCAAATAGGCCACATTCACTTGCATTTCTAGTACATGTCTTTAGTTAATTAGCTAATCAACATTACATCAAAGTGTAACCAATTGCCCAACAAGCAACTAAGATCACATGGTATTTTAACCATCACTTCTACTTTAAACACTTGAACCATGGAACATTACCAAGCAATATCAAGTGTTAGTGAACCCTACCTTATTATGTTTCAAGCAACTTTAAGTATCCATGTGTTCCTCAACCTCAATGCCTAGCATAATATCACATAGGCATCATTAACACACAATCATGGATTAAACTACATGTCCCATTAAGACACACCACTTAGCTCTCGGCCAAACACTCAATTTCACCTACATGTGTCATTCATCATTCCAACACACCACATGGTATTCCAAACATCAACAAACATTATCTATGGCCTTAATTCCATTATCCAAGTGAAATACACTATTCCATTCATTCCAAGCTCTCGGCCAAAATTGCCCATTTCATATAATCACTCATCAACTCAATCCATTATATAATCACCCAAACCATCATTAAACATCATTCATGGCATCATTACCATGTAACCAAATGGAATGTACTATGTTACCACAAGTTAAGCTCTCGGCCAAAACACACATTTTCACATAATAATGTTCTTTAACATTCCAAGTTATTACATGTTCCTCAAATCACCAATTAACATTATTCATGGCACCAATGCCATGTTACCCATTTAAAGGACACTTAACACATGATTTCAAAGTCTCGGCCATAGTGCTCATTCACACACATCCATATTCTTTATCATTCCAATCCAACACATGATCATCAAATCATCAACTAACATCATTCATGGCATCAATGCCATGTAAATACAAGAACACATAGTTTTACCTTAAATTCAACTTTCGGGCAACACACTAAATTTCACAACCTTGATGTTCTTCACTCCAACAACCTAACACAAGGTAAAACAACCATCAACAAGCATCACACATGGATTAATTTCCAGGAATTCCAAGAAGAACACCAAGAACACTTGTTCATCACATTCGGCCAACATTTCATTTCCAAACCAAGACTTCCTTTGCTCATTTATCCTTCACATAACTTCAATTAAACACTTAAATTCCTTGTACATGGAAGAACTACCATGAATTCAAGGAAACATTGAAGTTACCTCAAGAACCCTAGCTTGATCCTTCTCAGCCTTAGCTTGATTCTTCAAGAACAACTTGAATTTGTGGTAGTCTAGCACTGAAAACACACCTCCAAGCTTGATTTCTTCACCCAAGCTTCACACCTCTTCAAGGAAGCTTGCACCCGAGACTAGCTTGAGAGAACTCAAGAACAAAGCTCACAAGTTTCGGTCAAGTGAAGGAAATGAACTCTTTGGCTTGTTTCGGCCGAATCAACCTTGTTATTAGTTAGCTAAATGCCAACATTTTCCTTCCACCATTTTGCATGGTGCAAAGTAGTCTTCCAAGTCCATATAAGTCCAATGCCGCCATTAAAACTTTTGGTTAATTAGTCATTCAAGTCCAATCTTGGCTTATTATGCCAAGCATGTGATAACACAAGTACCAAAGCCACTAAAATGCCACATGCATAACCGGCCATGAACTAGACAAACTACTAGTTAGCTTGTTAGTAACTAGTGAATAGTGCACTTAGTGGAAGACAAGAATTTGACTAGTAATCATTGTTGTCTCCCAAAATTGGACTAGTCTTGCATTAGTCATCATAAAAATTTGCATGGCCGAATTACCCAACTCAAGTTTGCTAGTCTCAATTGTATCACTCATTTAAGTGTACAATTTGGTCCCCTTTTTCTGTTTTATGTCAGCTTTCCCATAGTACATTTTATATGTGCAATCATGTCCTGAAAGTCTCCAGTTTTACACATAGGTCACTGTACCAGTCTCTGGAGCTTCTCTTACTCCCCTTTTCTATTTTCTTTTATTTTCTTTGGTTTTCCTTGATGTCTCCTTGGTCTAAGCCAAGCACATAGGAGGTACCTAACAGCTGCCTTCTACAAATCCCTTTTCACTGGCCAAGTTGAGAAGGGTGAGCAGACTAAGAAGGCTGCTTCCCGAAGGCGGAAAGCGACTGGGGCTGGGCCTTCGGCCAAACGGGCGAAGAAGACTATTCCCCCTCCTCGTTCGGAAACTCTAGAGGAGGCAAGTGAGGAGGCCAAGGTTGCTGCCATTTCGCCGTCCGAGGTCACTGCCGACGTCCCTCCTCAGAGCCCTACCTTGTCGCAGGCCCTTCTGGGTGCCGTGCTAGAGGTTCCTTCTGCCGAGGAGCGGCATAAACGTAAAGGCAAGGGGATCTCCACCGAGGAGGCCTCGAACTCTGGCGATGACATCGTCGAGGTGCCGCCAGGTTCGCTTTCTCACGCAAAGTGTGATGTCTTCACTTTTTGAATTTTGGGATATACTTGTCTTGACCAGCTTCTTGTTTTTACTGTCCAGGGGAGTCACTTACTCCGGGTTGGGCGGCTGAACACGCCCGGAAGCGAGCGCTCCGTGATGCTAAAGTCCCACAAGGAAAGACCCCAAAGAAGCCTTTCTGGTCGTTTACGGAGGACATGAATTTGTACTCCAGAGATTGCCAGCAAATGGCCAAAGAGATCTCGAAGGGGATTCTTACTGAGGCCTCCTTTAGAGCCATTGCGAAAGCTCATCCGGGCGATGACTCCCTCGCCGCGAAGGTTTCCGATCACGCTGCCCAGGTATGCTTCACGCCTACCTTTTTCCCTTCAATTTTATCTAAGTGTTTGGCTTTCTCTTTGTTTTACTGACCTCGCCTCTATCCCTTTGCAGCTGCTAGGGTATGCCGGCTACCTCAGAGTTCGGGTAGCCAGGTAGATGGCCTTCCGAGCCTCAGCCTTAGAGGTTATTGAAAGAACTAAGGCCATGTGCTCGGAATTGGCCACCAAGAACCTGCAGCTGGCTGATGCTGCAGAGAAGGAGGTTGCTACCCTTCGGGGGAGTTCCAGAAGGAAAAAGAAGAACTTTTGAAGGACTCCTCCCAGAAGATTTCTGACCTCGGCTCCCAGGTGGCGGAGCTGATTTCGGCAAATGAGGCGCATCTAAAGGAGAAGTTAGAATCTGAGGCTCTCCTGGCGAAGGCGCTTGCTGAGAAGGCTGAGCTCCAAGCCGAGGTTGATTCTTTGAAGAAGGAGCTGAGGAAGAAGAAGATGAAGGCACTGAAGAAAGAGGTCGCAGATCTAGGGAAGGATCTTGAGGAACTTGAGGTCGAGAAGGACAAGTCTGACCAGATGGCCAAGGTTGCTTTCCAAGACGGGTTTTGCCTTGTTCGGCACCAAGTTCTTCAGAGGTTCCAAGATTTGGACCTCTCTTTCTTGGAGGCGTTAAACATTCCCGAGGGGCCTCGGTGGTCCTGGTCCAAGATTGAGCACCTGAACTTGCCTTCTTCTATCCCGGTGCCAAAGGTGGTGGACAAGGACGCAGGAGCTGGTGGTTCTCGGGACGTCGAGAATCCTTAGTTTGTTCTAGGACTCCTTGCCTTTTTCTTCTTCTTTTTGTACTTCTTCTTCTCTGTAAGCTGATTCACCTTAATGAAGATTTTTTGGCTAAGTCTTTTTGCGAGATGTTTCATTTTCCCCTTTCTCCCGAACATGATTGCTCAAGGGACTTCAGAAAATTATATCTGTGCTTATTTTGGCGAGCACCTCCGCGAGATTTTTTGTTTCCCATTTTTCCCGAACGTAATCGCTCAAGGGACTTTGGGAAATCGTATCTGCACTTATTACGGCGAACGCCTTCACAAAATTCTGGCTTGTACGCTTTTTATACTTGAGAATTTTTCTAAGAAACTTTTGTACTTAGCATATTTTCCAAATTTGTACAACACAATTCTTCCGCGAAACTTTAAGCATATAATTTTTTCAAGGCATCTGAATGCCAGGTATTTTTTAATTCTACGCCTTCGGCGTCGCCAAGTCTGTACACGCCTTTTCGTACTTCGGCAAGAACCAGGTAAGGTCCTTCCCAATTTGCGTGAAGTACTCCGTGGGAGGGCCTTCGGGGTGGAAGGTCAGCCTTTCGAAGAACGAGGTCTCCTTTCTTGATTTCCTTTGGCCTGGCTCGTAAGTTTATAGCCGCGACCACTCTTTGCTGAAAAGCTTTTCTTCTCAGCTCAGTTATTTCTCTGTGTTCGCTAACAAGGTCGAGCTTGGTTCTTAAGCCGAGGTCGTTTTTACTTTCATCGAATACTTGTACCCGTACCGACGGTCGCACGACTTCGATTGGGATGATGGCCTCTGTACCGAAGACGAGTGAAAAGGGGGTCTCCCCTGTGGCTCTTCGGGGTGTTGTTCGGTAACTCCATAACACGCTTTGGAGCTCTCTCGGCCACTTCCCTTTTGCTTCCCCCAGTCTCTTTTTCAAACCATCTTTTATGGTCCTGTTAGATACTTCTACCTGCCCATTGCTTTGGGGGTGAGCTACTGGGGCGAAGTGCATTTTTGTTCCGAGGTCATTGATGAATTCCTGGAATCCTTTATCTATGAATTGGGATCCATTATCAGCTACAAGTACCCTTAGTATGCTGCATACAATGTTTTTCCATACGAACTTCTGCACTTCTTTTGCCGAGATAGTCGCCAGGGGTTCTGCCTCGACCCATTTGGAGAAATAGTCTACTGCAGTATCTTCGTCAGATGACATTGTCACTTGCGGAAGGACTTCCTGAGGGGGAGAACGCCCGAATGCCAGATTGCCCAGGGGAGCGTGCTTGAAAAGCTCAGAAGAGGGGTTCAGAAGGTCCCCGGGGTGTGTTTCCAGGGAGGAGCCTCCGACGCCCAAGTCAGTGTCCTGAAAGAAAATAAGGGAGGCGCACTGAAAAGTAGAAAGGCCTTGCCTGTTTGTGTTTTCTCAAGGAAAGGAATCTGCTCAAGGATCCATCCTTTGCCCAGGTTTATTTCCTGGTATTTATAGGAGTATCCAGCCCGTTCAGATCATGACACGTGTTCGGTCAGATCTTTCCTGAATTTTTGGGCATAGGGGACAAGTAGCCGGTGGCAGGTTTCTTGAGCCTTGAACCGAGACAGGTCGTGACGGGACCTGGATGGCGTCGGTGTGTCAGACCGCCGTTTGGGGTGGCCTGTAACGTCTGTGGGCGACATGTCAGAGGCTCCTTAAATGCTCATGCCGTACTCCCGAAGTCCCTGACGAGGTCGTCCTCTGGCGCGGACGATGCCCCTTCGGGAAATATGCCCGTAGTTCGGGGAGTTCCCTAATTCAGGGTTTCGCCTTCGGGGAGATCCTGTTCGGCTTGCAACAGCTGATTCTTCATCTCCGAAGGCGGTTTGTTTAGTACCTCGGGGGCTAATAGTATCCTCGAGTTTCCTGACGCTTCGAGTTCGGGTCAGATAGAGGCGATAGCCCTTCGGCTATCAATATGCATGTGTTTACATAGTGCCCAAGAGGGCCACTTGGGTATGCACACTAAGGGTAGTGTTCTAATGACCTGCAGAACATTACCAATCCTGGGAGTCTAAATGCACAATTTTGGCACCATAATTGGACTGCCCCAGAGTGGGTAACACTAAGACTTCAAATTCTGGAAGAGGCTCACTCTAGTAAGTTGAGTTTGCATGCAGGGGCCACAAAGATGTATCATACTCTTAGAGCTTATTTCTGGTGCCCTTACATGAAGCAAGACATTAGTACCCATGTGGCCAAATGTGAAGTGTGCCAACAAGTAAAAGTTGAGCTTTGTGGTGGGAATGCCACTAACTAGAGGAAAGCATAATGGCATATGGGTTATTGTAGACAAACTGACCAAGGCAGCTCATTTCCTTCCTATGAATCTCACTAGTTCTTTTGATAAGCTTGCACAATTGTATATAAGAGAAATAGTGAGATTACATGGAGTGCCTGATGACATGGCAGCAGATAGGGATCCTAGGTTTGTTTCTGGGTTTTGGATCCCTGCATCAAGCACTAGGCACTAAACTTAAGTTTAGTCCTGCTTACCACCCACAGACGGATGGGCAGACAAAAAGAACTATACAAACTCTTGAAGACATGTTGAGATGTTGTGTAATTGACTTCTAGGATGAGTGGGATGTACATCCCCCATTAGTGGAAGTCTCTTACAATAATGGCTATCATTCAGTGATAAGAATGGCTCCATATGAAGCCTTATATAGCAAGAGATGTATTACTCCTCATTGATGGCATCAGCCAGAGGATAAGCTGCAGTTAGGGCCAAACATTGTTCAGGAGACTATAGAGAAGATAAGATTAATGCAAGCAAGGATTAAAGCTGCAAATGACAGGCAGTAGTCTTATGCTAACCTGAAAAGGAGAAGAGGTCTGGAATTCTAGGAAGGATATTGGGTGTGGCTTAGGTTTCTCCTATGAAGGGAGTGATTAGATTTGGAAAGAGGGGAAAGCTAGCACCCAGATATATAAGGCCATATCAAGTACTGGCTAGAGTTAGGAATGTGGCATATCAATTGGATTTGCCACCAGAACTTGGTAACATACATGATGTGTTTCATGTGAGTTTAGTTAGGAAATATGTTCCAAGTTCTAAGCAGATAGAGATACCTGCTAGTGTATCTATAGCACCAAACCTTTCTTATGAAAAGATACCAATCCAGTTCCTAGCTATAGATATTAGGAAGCTGGGAAGCAGGTGGATCTCTATGATCAAGGTTTAGTGGAGTAATCAAACTCCTGAATAGGCAACCTGGGAAGTGGAACAGGAGATTGCAAAGAAGTACCCTCAGTTATATTCTAGATTGGTGAAGGATTTGGTGGACCAAATTCTTTAAGGAGGGAGGAATTGTCAAGACCATCCCTCAGTGCTTGGCTCAGGCCAAGAATATAAAGAAAATGCAAAATAAATTTGAGTGACTTGATTGGAAATGTGAATAAGGGTGCAAGTGTAAAATCAAGGTTGTTCGGGACTTAATAGTACATGAAAAATGTATAGGTTGCTAATGCCGAGAAACAAAGTTTAGGGACTACTTTGAGTACTCTTTCGGGTACTAAATTTGGAACTAAGAAGCATGGGTGGATTGCAAAGTTGACCAAGGCTGAGAAGGGCATTATGCCATTTTAACGCCATGTGGCTCATTACCGAAATTTGCATGCTTCCACTGTGAGTTTAGCCATCATTTTTGACAAAGAAGACCTTAGTTTTGGGTTTAACCAAGTTTGGAGCAAGAGTTGTGTTCTTGGTGAGCTTGAGCCGAATCCTTGCCAATTTCCTAGTGAATGAAGCTTAGAAAGACAAATTGAGTTTGGCATTCTTGATCTCAGCGTTGGGCGATCTTGTACTTCCATTTTCAAGCTCGAACTTGGATGATCAAGGCATAACCGAGAGCTCAAGCACTTGTGTTTGTGGGTAAGGTTCATGTCTACTTGAATTCTTGGTATATTTCCATCAACAAGTAGTAATGGTGGCTAAGTGATAGTTAAAATTGCTATACGATCTTAGTTTGCTAGTTAGGCATATTGAGTGAACTTTCGGGTTCTTGTTGGCTTGATGAACTTTTGGGTTCTTATTGGTTTGGCTAGCTAATCCAAGTAATGGCAAGCACTCAGAGTTCTTAGTAAGTTGGGCCAACTTACTAGTGAACTTGGAGCTCTAGTGGTTTGATGATCATTCATATTGCTTTAAGTGCAAAGTGGTCAAAGGGTACTTGCTAGTGGTTTCGGCTGAGTCAAATTGTGGTGTGCGTGTGAGTTTGTGTGCTTGATTGTTTTCTTGCGTGTGCTAACCAAGTATAAGTAGTGTTATCATGATTATATGCCTTGGTTAGCATGTGTATATATTGTGTTTTTGTGTTTCCTATGTCTTTCTTGTAGGTCAAGTTAAGCTTGAGGAGGTTATGCCTCAGGCTTAACTAAATAGACCTTATATGGGTCGTTATGAACCTTACTAAGTATTATTACTCATGCCCATTTTATTTGTGTTTCAGGCAAAGACATAGAGCTAGATTGAGTGCTTGTGCTTGTTTGCTTGTGTGCTAGGTATTGCTTGAGGTAGGGGTGCCAACCGAAACTTGGCTTAATTGGAATTCATATACATGTGAGTCTTATGCTTTGGTTTATGCCTGAAACTTATGGAATAAGTTTTGCAGGCTTGAGTAGGTTTTGAGACTGTCTAGGTTGCAAGATGGATGTGTGGACCATGGCACTGATTGTGGTGTTCACCTTTATGACCATGAATATGGTCATAGGACTTGTGTTGTAGTGTGTGCTACTATATTGCACACTTAGGTATCTTCTCGGGGGGTAAGGACATTTGGGATGTAATGCATAATTTGGTTATGTTTTGGACAATGGATGTTCTTGGCATGTGGCCAAGTTAAGGGCATTCACCTAGGCTCTTTTGTGTACATGTATAGCCTCAGGTGAACTTGGTTTTGTTGTACCATGTTGGATGTTTGGATACCAAATTATGCTATGGATATGTGCATATTGTTTCGTTTATGTTGTGAACCTCTTGGGTACTATACTTGGCCGAAAACATGGACATTAAATCTTGTTTTCAAACATCAACAGTTATGGGTTTCTTGGTTGCCAAGCATCAAACTAGCACACTTGATGAGCACACATCCTAAACATTTAATGAAGTATGTGTATGCCTTGCTTGTATTACAAGTTAGTGGTTTAGGCCTTGCCTTAAGCTGCAAGTAACTGTTTTAAATTTCTCATAAGCCTCCCAGGGCACCTCCCAGGCTCTCAGCTTAAGAAATTAAGACTTAAAGCTACCTAATAAGAAGTTGGCCAAAATTAAAAATTGTTAATGACACTTAAAAACTAAAGTGTTTAGCAACTTTCTAGGTAGTATTTCGTAAGTGGCACAGAGTGTGCATAGGCTAGGGCCTGTGTGAGGTGTGATAGACTATGGTGCAAAGGACCCAAACTTGGCAAAGTACCATGACCTCGTGAAAAAGCTCATCCAGGAGTTTGACATGATACATATAGAAAACGTATCGCGACGAGATAATATGGAGGCAGATATTCTGGCCATATCGAATAAATCCACTGAAGTGCTGTATCAACCAAGTATAGCGGTAATGCGTATATCAACCTCGGACAAAGGGTGGAAAGATCCTATCAAGAAGTACCTCACAACTCTGGAACTTCCCGAAGACCCCCTTGAAGCTGCTAAAGTGCAAAAGCGCTCAAGAAGATATTTCCGGATTGGAGAAGAGTTGTACCAACAAGGGTACGCAAGTCCGTTGCAGAGGTGTGTCAGCTAAGAGGACATGGAGATGGTCTTCAAAGAAGTCCATGAAGGGGCCTATGGTTCACATATAGGAACTGATACCCTTGTCAGGGTACGACTTCGCCAAGGATATTTCTAGCCTACCTAAAGGAATGATGCGAGGTAGTTTGTCCAGCAATGCGACAAGTGCCAGAGACATGCTCCCATCCAGAGACTGCCCTCGAAAGTGATAACTTTGGTGAACTATCCTTGCCCCTTCGCTGTTTGGGGTATTGACCTAATTGGACCTCTCCTAATAGCTCTAGGTGGAGTGAAGTTCTGCATAGTCACAATAGAGTATTTCACCATGTGGATGAGGTAGAGCCTTTAGCAGCAATATCAGTGAAGGACATACAAAGATTTTCTGGAAGAACATCATATGCAGGCTTGGCATGCTGAGGGTGGTAGTAGCTGATAATGGTTCACAGTTGACCGATAAGGGTTTCCAAGAATTCTCTATGACCCTGGGATAAAATTGCACTTTGCCTCAGTCGCCCACACTCAGAGCAATGGACAAGTTGAAGTGTCCAACAGAATGATAAAAGATGGTCTAAGAAAAAGGTTGAAAGAAGCAAAGGGAAAATGGCCAAGGGAGCTTCTAAGTGTGCAGTGGAGCTACCGAACCATTCCTAGAAGGGCCATGGGAGGGGTGCCCTTCTAACTCGTCTTCGGCACAGACGCCATTATCCCTGTCGAGGTTGTACAACCATCTGTTAGAATACAGGTATTCGATGAAGAAGGGAACCACCTAGGGTTATAAACCAAGTTAGACATGGTTGACAAGCATAGAGAGATGGCCAAACTTAGAAGAAAAGCTTTTCAACAAAGAGTAGCCGTTGCTTTGAACTTGCATGTCAAGTGTAAAGGAATCAAGAAAGGGAACCTAATTCTCCATAAGGCTGAATTCGAAACCTGAAGACCATCTCATGGAGTACTTCGGGCAAATTGGGATGGACCTTATTTGGTCATCGAGGAAGTTCGCCCAGGAGTTTACAAGCTCGGTGATACCGATGGTGGAGAATTGAAAAATGCATGGCATTTAGACTCTTTGAAAACATTCTACACTTCGAAAAGTTTTCAGGGGAAAAATTGAACTGCTTTTACCCGTAGGTGGCTGACCGAACATGGTTGGCACCAAAGGAGGAAAAACCAAATGAGGTTGTTCCCGAAAGTGAATGAGTAAATTTGTCCAATTTTCATCAGAGGTAGTCAACCGAACATGGTTTGTTACCAAACAAGGTTGTTGCCGAACATGGATGATTTCAAAGTTGGAATATCGATATGGTTGTTATCGAACATGGATGATTCTGAAGACGTTTAACAGTTTTTTGCACAAACTAAGTTTAACCGAGGGTGATCGATCAAACACGGTTGGTGTCAAACGTACTTAACACCGTAAAAGTCCAAAAGGGCTCCCTCAGGACCTTGTCCCTCAAGATTTTGGAGTCTTGAAGTGCCCTTTTCCGAGCATGGTCCTCCACCCATGGAGCCTACACTCCTTTGCCTGCAAAGTCACGGAGAAGTTCCATTAATACGTTATCCCTTACCCATTCTTCTATAAGGTCTAAAATACCAAAAATTCCTAAACTCATAAAGGAATCATTAAGGGACAAACATGGGGCAAGTTCAACGTCATCTCCCTCGAAATTGCTCACATCGAGGACCTCGGTAGGAACACCTTTGCCCTTTCTTCTTCGGCACTCTTGAAGTTCATTGGCCAAAAGCTCACAAACCAAAGTCTCCAACACCTCTACAGCTATTTAGAAGGGTTGAACTGATGGCATGTTCTGAAGGTGGGTTGGTGCAAATGGGAGTCTGATCCAACACCTCCAATTCCCCTTCGGGTGGAGGGGGAAAAGAGTCCTCCTTGGCCTTCTTCAACTTTGAAGCTGAAGAGGGACCACCCTGCGCCTTCTTGCTCTTAGGCGCTGCCTTCTTCGTTTGCTGATCCCCCTTCTCAGCTTGGCCGAGGAAGAGACTTTTGTAAAAAGTAGTAGAATTTTCACCCATCTCTACAAATAAAAGAACATCAGCGTAAGTATAGAATGGTATAGATGACAAAATCTGGGAACGAGCATACTTTCTTAAAGGGCCCAGTACGTGAGTTCGCCCTAAAGAAGCATCGCCAACCATGCCTTCTTGCCATCAAATAAGGGCTTTGGCATACCCTTGTCGGTAAGGTGCTCCTTGATTACTCTGAGCTCCTGAAAGACCTCTACGGTCATGAAGCTCTATCTGATGGGGAAGGGGTACAGAGAATGCGGAGGGACCTAGGGATCCCAATCTGCAACAGGCCGAATACGACTGTCAAATTCCTCAAACTGGGACTCAAGCTCTAAGGCCAGCAGCTTCCTCGGATCCATTACATCAATAACAAGAGTCCCCAAAACCCATTTTGTCGGCACATCTTTCCACTTCTCATCCACCTTCAGAAAGAAGAACTTCTTTTGCCACCTTCGCCAACTACCCTTCGTCCCAAAGGTGAACGTATATTTCTTGCTCCCAGATCCCCGAGGAAGCAAGAAGTAGAACCCGCCTTTCAGAATAGGGTAGAGTTTGTAATATTGCATGGAAAAGATAAAGTAGGGCTCTATGCCAATGACCCCACACATGTAAAGAAAAGCGTTAAAGTAGGAGTAGGAGTTCGGTGGAAGTTGGTTGACGGTTATGCCAAGGAATTGGCAAAAGTCACAAACCATCTTTAGAGGGGGATACCGAAGTCCCACCTTCAGCTGAGCCCGGAAGATGGTAACCTCATTCGAATGAGGAGCATAACTAGGCATATTAGGGCTACGTGCCCTGGTGATGGCATAGGAAGGAAGAAAAAATTTAGCCGACCACTTCATCACTTTCTCTAAAGTGGCACAACTTGGATGAGAGTTAAGTAAGAGCCAACTCTTAAGAATGGGACTAGCTTCAACTTGGGAAGAAGACATGTTCAGAAACGAAAGACCCTAACCTCAAAAAGATGAAGGAAAAAGGAATTGAAACAAAAAAAGGAAAGGAACATTGAAATTAAACCCACCTAGTTCAGACTGAAGATAGTAACCTCGAAAACCTCCACAAGTTGCCAAAAATTGCTCCGCCGCTAGCGCAACCTCCAAAGAGGGAAAAAGATAGGAGGAAATCAGAGAGCAAAAGAGAATGAAAGTTGAGAAGTGTGGAGAAATCTAAAGGGAGAAGGGTTTATATAGACTGAAGGAGGTTGGCAAAGCATCGCCATAATGACCCTTCGTAGGCGAAGGGACGTAATCAATGTAACAAACACGACCGTTCACCAGTCACCTAGTGACATGTGACACCTGATGCGAGAAACAAGGGAACACCTTCTGACAGTTGGCGGACCTATGCAAGTGTAGCCCGAAGTGATGCGTCTACCTGGTCAGAAGATGTGACAATTCACTGACAGGCATCTAAAAATGTAAAAGGGGAAGGTGACTTCGGAAACATTGAAAGTTTGGTTAAAGATCCTTCTTCGGCCAAAGAAAGCATCTTAAAACTAAAATAGTGCCCATTCCGAAGAAGATGACCACGGTCAGAATTCTGCTATCCTGACTCGGACGTCTGCCACCTCCAATAAAGAATTTCGCATCTCTTTTGCAAAGCCTTAATGTCAAAGACATAACTTTTGCTTCCTGAGGGGGCCATGTGATAGCCAAAGGGCTATTACCCTTAAAGAACTCCCAAGTGGCCTATTGACCACTACCCTCGGTGAAGTACGTGTGACCAACTTCGGAAAAGGAGTGCCCTCACTATCCCCGGAGGGAACACTGCCTAATAGCTGAAGGGCAATGGCCCTCGAGATCTCCTGATTTGATAGCCAGAAACCACCCTCAGTGAGAGCCTAGCCCCGGCCTCAGTTAACACTCATATACCACCCTCGGCAAGGTAACATGACGAACTTCGAGGAAAGGTGCTACCACCTCACAAAATGGGAGAATTACAAGTGTCATAATGGCTAAAAACCATTATATTGTGTAATTCTCACCATAGTGATTGTAGTGTGGGGGGGAAAAAGGTATGATCAAAAACTCCTTAAAAGTGTTCCAAGCTGGTAACTTGGTCCCTAAGAAAAGCCTTAAGGATTGCTTGTTTGTCAAGCAACCTATGGACTTTTTTGTAAGATTTTGAAAATTCGGGTACTCAATTGTAAAACTTTCACAAAAGAGATTTGGAGAGTTATGGGAAGGATATGAATGGTATGAAAGTGCTATTGGAGGACCAAATTGCTTATGGAAGACAACTAAGGACAAAGAAAACACAAAAAGGCATAAAGGACCTAAGTGTTCTAATGTAGGCCTTAAGATGTGTATGTCTATGACTTAAGTCAAATGGAAGTTTTGTGGGGTTATCCCACATAAGGAGGGCTGCTAAAGGAAGAAAAGGATGGTCAAATTTGGGCCAAGAGATTAAGACTAAGAAACCAAAGTCTTGTAGCAAGGAAAATGACATAAGACAAGGTTAAGACAACTTAAGTGTGTTTAGTGTACTTTTGACTATTTAAGTAGTCAAGACCACCTTTCCTTCTCTAAATTCCTGACTCCACCAGCAAAAGAAAGCCAGCCCTCTCCTCCACACTTCCTCCATAGCCACCGTACCTTCAAACTCAAAACTACTTGCAATTAAAGTCACGGAAACACAAGTGGAAGCTATTTGGTGCTATTGCTTGAGTGCACCTAGGATCAAGCTCCAATTTCAGCATACCCATCAAGGTAAGGGTTCTCTTGCTCTCATGGGTTGTTTTCTATATTTTCAAACATCCAGGGAGGTAGGGCTAAGCTTGGAAGAGAGCCATGTGCTTGATGAACCAAGCTTAGTGAGGGGAGTGCACTTATTGAAGGTTTTGTGACCTAGTGTGAAGTGCACAGTGATGGCAGAGAATTTTTGGGTTTCTAGAGCTCAAAAGTTAGTACTAACTACTGTTAAAATCCTCCTAAGACCAAGCATTAGCTTGGGGAGGGATGCCATAGTGATTTGGTTATGTTTATTATGTGTTTTATGGACTAACCTATGGTATATGTTGCTGCCACATTTCATGTGTTTGTTGTTTGTGTTTGCCTGCTGCATTTGATTGCTTTATCTTGTATATATGCATTGTGGTTTTTGTGTTTTAGTTTATTTGGATGCAGGTTTTAATGATGGTTACATTGCCTATTGAATCCAAGTGCTACCCTTACTAAGTTTCTCAATGAAACTTACTCCCCTCAATTCTGTCATTTCAGGTCCAGCTGAAAGATCACCTTCAAACTGACCTTTGTGGTTTTGAGTTTTGGATCTGAAATTTCAGGCTCATGAACTTCCATATGTCTAGTTATAATCTGGAAATTTTGGTGATTTTAGGGGCACATTTGGTATTTTTAATGGTGGAACTTATTGTGTTGTGCAGCAGCTGTCCAGCATTCTGTTTTTGGAGTCCACTGTGTCTCAGGACCTCCTGTAACCTAGGGTGCGTATTTATCTGAGCTAAGACCATATTGTAGTGAATGTATGCATGTACATGTAGTGTATGTAAAATGAGACAAGTATGAGAACATTGAGTAATGTTTTGGCTATGTAAGTGATGTGGTGCAAAGCTGCCTAAGTGTGAATGATGGGCTGCTTACTTGTAAATTCTTTTTTGACCACATAAAGTTGTTAAAAGAAAGGGAATGTAATTCCTATGTATAATGGACATATATGGGATAGCCTTGGAGGGCTTTCCCCTTGTGAATGAAGTGTTTGCATGGTTTGGAAAAATTGTATGGGCAAAATGGTCCAAAAGTTGCCAGAATTTTGACTCTAGACCTAAAGTTTCATATCTCCCTGTGTAGAATGAATCTTGGTATGAAATTTTGACCACACCTATAGGACATCTAGAGGGTTAACCGAGATTTTGAATTTCTGGATTTAGAGCCCTGTATCCAAAGATATGATGTTGCAAAGTTGACTGAGTTACTGTTCATTTGGTCAGAATTTTGTAACCAATTTTAAAAATCCATAACTTGGTCCATAGGTGGGCTATTGCTGTAAAAAAAAATTCCTTGGTTTGATCTAAGTCTCCAATTAATAATGGAGCAAATAAAATAGGGGGGTTGTGTGGCTGGAATGATACAGTTTATTACTGGAAGTTACAGGTGCAGTACCTAGTCACTAGGACTTAAGAAGATTGCCTAATGTGTGGAAGCCAAAACTAAGACTTGTGCTAGTGTTTTCCATCTTAGCTGCCATAGTGTGCATAAATGTAAATATGTGTGTTATGGTTAGACCAATATGCATGTATTTACATAGTGCTCAAGAGGGTCACTTGACTCTGTACACTAGGGGTGTTGTTCTGATGACCTACAGGATACACCAAATCTGGAAGTTTAAATGCATAGTTTTGGCACCATAACTGGACTACCTCGAAGTGGGTAACAAAAGGTTTCTTTCACCACCCTTAGATCTATGAACCTACCAACCTCAGGAAAGTTGATCCACCATCCTCGATATAGGAGAACGTTTCCCAAAGTTAACCCACACTGCCGAAGGGCCTTTCCCAATAGCCCTTGGAGAACATCTTTGCCCGAAGGGGTCTCACAGAGATACGAAAAAAATGGTTAAGGAGCTTTTGATAGAGAGACCTCGCACATGCCCCTGCGCGCTGGCTGGAACACCCTACGACTAGCTGGAGATACATATCTCCGAAGGTATGGATCGAATCTGACCTAACACGTGTCACGATCTGAACAGGCTGTGTAAAACGGCCTCTATCCTCCACCCTCCTATAAATACTTAGGAAGGACATTGGTACATAGAGGACACAAAACTCTAGCCATTTTCCCACTTTCTATTCCTTACTACCACTACTATCACAAAAATTGACTTGGGTATCGTAGGCACCTCCCCTGGAAACACATTCCGGGGAGTACCTAACCCTTGTTCTTTTGAGTGTTTTAGGCACCTTCATACCGGAAGTTCTCCTTGCAGGCCAGCATGTCATTCAATGAGGATGCCGCTAGGCATCACCTATGTAAGCCTAGCCTGAAGTGATGCGACTACCTGGTTAGAAGACGTGACAATTCATTAGCAGGCAACAGGGAACAGAAAGCTCAAAGGGGGAAATGTTTCTCCAAAGATACAAGTTCGGAGACATTAAGAGGTCAGTCAAAAGCAAAGAGTCCCATTTGATGCCGAAGATACTGCTTCGGCTGAAAGAGACATCTTGAACCAAAGAGATACCCATCCCAAAGAAGGTGACCTTGGTCAAAGTTCAGCTATGCTAACTGGGACGCATGAAGATTTCCAGGCCACGCTTGCAAAAGCTTAGTGTTGAAGATACAACTTCAGCTTCTTGAGCGGGGCATGTGATAGCCGAAGGGATATAGCCTCCAAAATCTCCTGATCGGCTGTCATGAAGCCACCCTCGGTAAGAACTTAGCCCCGACATCGGAGCACACTCAAACACCACCCCCAGAATGGTGACATGACTAACCTCGGAAAAAGGTGTCTTCCACCACCCTTGGATTTACGAAGATACTGACCTCAGAAAAGTAGATCCTACATCCTCTGCTGGCAAGGTGAACCACTTCACCGAAGGGTCTTCCCCGATAGCCCTTGGAAGAAAAGTCTCTGCCCGAGGCGGTCTTACACCCCGAAGAGGTCTTACAGAGATACGACTATTACCCACTCCGGGGCAGTCCAGTTTTGGTACCAAAACTGTGCATTTACACTCCCAGGATTGGTAATGTTCTGTAGGCCATCAGAACACTACCCCTAGTGTGCATACCCAAGTGGCCTTCTTGGGCACTATGTAAATACATGCATATTGGTCCAACCATCACACACATATTCAAATTTCATGCACACCATGTCAGCAAAGAAGGAAAACACTAGCACAAGTCTTAGTTTTGGCTTCCACACATTAGGCAATCTTGTTAAGTTCTAGTGGCCAGCTACTGCACCTGTAACTTCCACTAATAAACTGTATCATTCTAGCCATATAGACCATGTTTTATTTGCTCCATTATCAATTAGATACTTAGAGAAAACCAAGTAATTTTATTTTACATCAATAGCCCACCTATGGACCAGGTTATCGATTTTTTAAGTTGGTTACAAAATTCTGATCAAATGAACAGTGACTCAGCCAATTTGCAACGTCATATCTTTGGCTACAAGGCTCTAAATCCAGAAATTCAAAATCCAATTCCATACTATAGTTGTTATCTATATGTGGTCAAAATTGCATACCAAGATTCATTCTACACAGGGAGATATTAAACTTTAGGTACATGGTCAAAATTCTGGCAACTTTTGGACCATTTTGCCCATACAATTTTTCCAAAGCACACAAACACTTCATTCACAAGGGGAAAGCCCTCCAAGGCTATCCCATACATGTCCAATGCACATATTAATTACATTCTCTTGCATCTAGTAACTTTATGTGGCCAAAACAGAATTTACAAGTAAGCGGCCTATCATTCACACTTAGGCAGCTTTGCACCACATCACTTACATAGCCAAAACATTAGTCAAATGTTCACATACTTGTATCATCATAATACACTACATGTACATGAATACATGCACTACAATATGGTCTTAACTTAGCTAAATACACACCCTAGGTTACAGGAGTGCCTGAGACACAATGGACTCCAGAACAGGATGCTGGACAGCTGCTGCACAAGTCAATAAGTACCACCATTAAAAATACCAAATGTGCTCCTAAAATCACAAAAATTTCCAGATCACAACTAGACATATGGAATTTCATGTGCATGAAATTTCAGATCAAAAATCAAATGGAAAAGGTTAGTTTGAAGGTAATCTTTCAGCTGGACCTGAAATGGCAGAATTGAGGGGAGTATGTTTCATTGAGAAACTTAGTAAGGGTAACACTTGGTTTCTTAAGGTAATGTGATCCTCATTAAAACCTGAATCCAAAGACACTAAAACACAAAAATCACAATGCATATATACAAGATATAGCAACCAAATGCAGCAGCCAAACACAAACAAAAAACACATGAAATGTGGCAGCAACATATACCATAGGTTAGTCCACAAAACACATAATAAACATAATCAAATCACTATGGCAGCCCTCCTCAAGCTAATGGTTGGTCTCAGGAGGATTTTAACAGTAGTTAGTACTAACTTTGGGCTCTAGAAACCCTCACTTTACTGCCATCTTTGTGCACTTCACTAGGTCACAAAACCTTCAATAAGTGCACTCCCCTCACTAAGCTTGGTTCATCAAGCTCATGGCTCTCTTGCAAGCTTAGCCATAGCTGCATGGATGTTTGAAAATACAGAAAACAGCCCATGAGAGCAAGAGAACCCTTGCCAAAGTGACTAGGCCGAATTTGAAGCTTAATCCTTGAAGTATGCAAGAAATAGCTCTAGTTTGCTTCCAATTGCTTCCTTTTGCCTTCAATTTCAATCAATTGCAAGTTTGAAGCTGTGGTAGCTATGGAGGAAATATGTTTGTGTTCTTGGGCTGGGGGAGGATGAAAATGAGAGAGGGATAAGTGATTTGGCCACTTAAATGGCCCTAAATGAGCTTAAGGGCAACAAAACACACTTAAACAAGCTTAACCTTGCTTTATGTCATTTTCCTTTTCGTTAATTATGGTTTCTTTGTCTTAAACTCATTGGTACACATGTGCCCAAAATTTTTGACTAATTATCAAGTCTTGGGTGCCTCCCCATAGTGGGATAACCCCACAATTCCACCCTTAGACTTAAATCAAAAGCTTGAACACCTTAAGGTTTACACTAGGACATTTAGGTCCGTATTGCCTTTAGTGTTTCCTTTGTTCAAACTTGTCTTCCATGAGCAATTTGGTCCTCCAATAGCACTTTCATACCATTTATATCCTTCCCATAACTCTCCAAGTCTCTTTCTTGAGAGTTTTGCAATTGAGTACCCGAATTTCCAAAACCTTGCAAAAAAAGTCCATAGGTTGCTTGAAAAACAAGCAATCCTTAAGGATTTTCTTGGGGGCCAAGTTACCAACTTGGAACACTTTTAAGGAGGTGTTGATCATGCCTTTTACGCCCCACACTTCAATCACTATGGTGAGAATTACACAATATAATGGTTTTTAGTCGTTATGACACACTTGTAATTCCCCCATTTTGTGAGGTGGTAACAACGACAAAAAGGGTTAAGGAGCCTCTGATAGAGAGACCTCACACACACCCCTACCATCTGGCTAGAACAGCCTACAGCTAGTTGTAGACACCTACCTCCAAAGGTATGGATAGGATCTGACCGAACACGTATCATGATTTGGACAAGTTGTGTCAAACAGCCTCCTCTCTCCACCCCCTATAAATACATGGAAGGGACCTTGGTAAGAACACACAAGACACTCTTTACGCTTTGTTCTCTGCTCCTAACTTCCACCCTCAAATATTGACTTGGGTGTCGAAGGCTCCTCCCCCGAAAACACACTCCAGGGAGCTCCTAACCCTTATTCTTCTAAGTGTTTCATACATCTTTATACCGGAAGTCTCTCCTTCAGACCAGCATGTCATACAATGAGGATGCCATCAGGCATGACATTCTGGTAGTGATTTTTTGAATGACCATAGTTGAAGGTGGTGGGGTGTTTTCATGGTCTTCGATTTGCCCGATGTTTATTTGAATCATTCCCCTCATCTTCTCCATTTCATTCTTCCTCTCATTTGTCCCTTGACTTGGGTGAGGGTATTCTTAGATACCTCTAAATTTGGCCTTGTTTGATGAGGGACTCAATGTATTTCTTTAGCTAAAAACAATCTTCTATGTCATGGCCATGGTCTCGATGCATTCGGTAGTATTTTTTCATATTCTTTTTATTTTCCAAAGTCGTGGGCTTTGGTCTTTGAATTGATGTTCCCATCCTTTCGAAGGCCATCCGAATATTTGTCCTTGTGGTGTTCAAGGGGTGAACGTCATTGACCTTTCGGCTTTGGATTTCTAAGGTCTATCACCATGGTACCGAGGTTCGTGAATTTGACCCTTGGATGGCTGATGATCCATCTTCTGCCCACCCATCATTAGTTCTTCGGTGGTCATCTATTGCTTGGCTTTCCTATAAAACACCCCTATTGTTTTTGGGGCATCCTTGGAGAACTCATAAAAAAGCTAAGAGTATATTTTTAGACCTTGGATTAATGCAAGGATTTGGATTTTTAGGCAGAAGTCAAGGATGCTAAGGGCCTCTTGATTGAATCTTTCGACGTAGTCCTAAATGGTCTTCCCATTCCTCTCAGCTATGTCAAACATTTGAACCGGCATTTTGACCATTAGCCTACTTCCTACGAATTGTTGGGCAAATGTGGTGGATAATTTTTAGAACCTCATGATGGTTCCTGATGCCAAAAAGTTGTACGACACGGTAGCTGGTCTAAAAAGGATCAATTCAAAGCACTTGCAAATGGTGGCATTGTCAGCTCCATGCAATACCATGCTCCATTTATACTTGGTCAAATATGCCTGTGGGTCACTCCGCTAATTGTAGCTTTCTAGGCGGGGCACCCAAAAATTGCTAGGCATGGGTGCTTCAACTATCACTCGGACAAATGGGGACTCATCTCGGATGAAGGTTTCAAATTAGCTTGACTAGACGGGCTTTTGGGGCACTTGTCTCTCAACCTTATCTAGTCTCTCCAGTGTCTTCTCCATCAAAATAATGGTGTCTGTTCTCTTCTACCGAGAATTATGTGGCAAAGGTCAATGATGTCTCCTCCTGGGCAAGTAATTTCACCGATGGGGATAAACGATTTTCTTGTGGGGAAAAGGACTCATTCACCACAAGGCCCTTGGTTCTTTTGACCTTAGTCTCATTGTGTGACATCTACAAGACATCACATTCTTCATCAAGGACTCGTCATGGAGACTTTCATTGGCGGAGCACTGGCGAGGTGACTACCGACTTCTCTCCAGGCATGTCTCTGGTGAGGGTGTCCATCCCATGAGTGGGCTTATGACCACCTTTGATCAAGTTGTTGTGCCACCTTAGCAATGATATAACACTAAAAATTGAGTAAAAAGCCCATCGTGACAATCAGAGGACAGTCATCCTTAGGCAAATAAGGTTCCAAAAGTTGGTACATACCGCTACATCAGAATGCCCTTCGGGCTTAAGAATGCAGGAGCCACCTACCAAAGGTTAATGAATAGGGTCTTTAACTCCCAAATAGGGAGGAACATGGAAGTCGATGTCGATGATATGATAGTTAAGAGCAAACTGCCTAGTAGTCATATCACGGACTTGGATGAGGCATTCTGCCAGCTAAGGATCTTCGGAATCAGTCTTAACCCCAAAAAATACGTGTTCGAGGTGAACGCGGGTAAGTTCCTTGGATTTATGGTGTCAGAAAGAGGTATCGATGCCAATCCAGAAAAGGTCAAGGCCCTACTAAGATTCCAAACTCCCACAATGACAAAGGATGTGCAAAGACTCACAGGGAGAATCACGTCCCTCAGCAGATTCATCTCCAGATATGGGGATCGCTGCCGACCATTCTTCAAGGTCCTAACTAAGGTGGCAAAAAATGGTGGTGACCTCGGGAGCGAGGTACATCCTTCGAATGAAGACTGGCAAAAGGCATGGGAAGAGCTTAAGGTCTACCTGACTCACCTGCTGACGCTCCGGCAGCCACAGAAAGGGAAACCCTTCATATTATACCTTGCCGTCACCGAAAAGGCGCTAAGTTTGGTCTTTGTGAAGGAAGAAGGGGTGGGGCAGTGGCCAGTATAATATGTGAGCAAGTCTCTACATGGTGCCGAAGTCAGGTACCCCTCACTACAAAAGGCTATTTATGCCCTGATAGTTGCAAGTAGAAGGCTACGTCCGTATTTCCAAGGCCACCCCATTATTGTCCGAAGTAACCTGCCTCTTCGAGATGTCATGAAGAATGTAGATCACTTGGGAAGGCTTTCCAAGTGATGCATAGAACTCAGTGAGTATGACATCACCTATGGGCCGAGGAAGGCACTAAAAGCTCAAGCTTTGGCAGATTTCATCACTGAAGTTCCCAGTACCAAAGAAGGCCAAATCGACCCTGGGAATAACAAACCCGAGTAGACTCTGTTGCAGATCGGGCCTCAAGCTTTGAACACCAGGGAGCTGGAGTAATCATTCGCGATCCTGAGGGTATGGAAGTCATGAAAGCCATCAAATTTGGGTTTAACGTCACCAACAATATGGCAAAGTATGAAGCTCTCATAGCAGGGTTACGCTTTGCTAGAAGAATTGGCGTGAGAAACCTGAAGGTCCACGGTGATTCTCAGCTAGTGGTCTGACAGATGGCAGGGGACTATAGTGCGAAAGACCCAACTTTGGCGAAGTATCACGAGCTTTCGTATCAAAGATCATTCAGGAGTTCGACGTAGTGCACATTGAGAATGTGCCTCGCTGAGACAATGCCGAAGCGGATAGTTTGGCCAAATCAAGAAAGTGCACTGAAGTATTGAGTCACTCGAGCATAGCAATAATGAGCATAGCAACCTCGGAAAAAAGATGGAAAAATCCCATAAAGAGGTATCTTACAGCCTCGGAGCTTCCCGTTGACCCTCGCGAAGCAGCAAAAGTGCGAAGACGCTCCGGACAATATTTCCTAATCGGGGAAGAATTGTACCGAGAGGGGTATGCAAGTCCACTACAAAGATGTGTCAGTGAAGAAGACACTGAGACAGTCCTCGAAGAAGTCCACAAGGGGGCTTGTGGTTCCCACATTGGAACTGACGCCTTGGTAGGAGTAATACTCTGCCAGGGGTACTTCTGGCCCACCCTAAGAAATGACGTGAGGCAGTTTGTCAAAAAATGTGATAATTTCCAAAGACACGCCGACATCCAAAGGTTACCCTCAAAATTGATAACCTCGGCTAACTACCCCTATCCCTTTGCAGTATGGGGCATTGACCTCATCGGGCCGCTCCCGACTACACCTGGAGGAGTGAAGTTCTGCATGGTCGTAATGGATTACTTCACTAAATGGGTCGAGGCAGAGCCCCTGGCAACCATTTTGGCAAAGGACATACAAAAATTCATCTAGAAGAACATTGTATGCAGATTCGACATACCGAGGGTGATAGTGGCCGACAATGGTTCCCAGTTTATTGACAAGGGATTCCAAGAATTCATCAATGGCCTCAGGATAAAAAACACTTCGCCCTGGTAGCTCATCCTCAGAGCAACGTACAGGTAGAGGTATCTAACAGATGCATAAAAGATGGTCTGAAAAAAAGATTGAGGGAAGCAAAGGGAAAAAAAGAATTCATCAACGGCCTCAGGATAAAAAAGCACTTCACCCTGGTAGCTCATCCTCAGAGCAACGTACAGGTAGAGGTATCTAACAGATGCATAAAAGATGGTCTGAAAAAAAGATTGAGGGAAGCAAAGGGAAAATGGCCAGGGGAACTTCCTAGTGTGCTATGGAGCTATCGGACAACACCCCGAAGGGCCACGGGTGAGACATCTTTCTCGCTCATCTTCGGCACAGAGGCCATTATTCCTATCATGGTAGTCCAGGCATCGGTCAAGATACAAGTGTTCGATGAGGAAGGGAATGACCTCGGATTAAGAACTAAGCTCGACCTAATTGACAAACATAGAGAAGCGGCTGAACTTAGAAGAAAAGCCTTTCAGCAAAGAGTCGCTTGTTAGTGTTGTGCCCAAAAGCCAATCATGAGATGATTGTATTTTTTCACATTGAGTCATGATATTTTATTAAGGCATTAATCCAACAATTATGTTTGTTGATTTGTTTCTGCGTAACTTAACAAACATAATCATAACCCTAGAATAATGATATTCTTAAACATCCCTGGTCTAGTATTATTGTCGAGCGGGTTGCAATAATACATAATGACTAGCATATGTGGAGACTAATATGAGATATGTAGTCTACATATGGGTACATGTTGGAGAACTTGTGTACTGGACCGACCCACCATGAGAACACTACATGGATCGTTATATGAGTGTCATAAGTGATTCTCATAGTGATCATGGTATATGTAGTCCTTCGACCTAAGATCATCAAGGTTCCCTACATGTGAGTCACATACTTTGATACTTTTCTTTCTTGCTCGTACCTGAGTGAACTTGAAGGAGGTCATTGGGTATGTCACATATCATGCAGAGGGATTTGTATGATCAAGATGGGATTTGTCCCTCCTTTGTAACGGGAGTGATATCTTCGGGCCCCTTGATAGAGTATGACTTAGCAAAATGCATGGCCATGCTCAGATGAGTTGATATACGATATCAATGTCATCAGTTTAAGTTGGTCTACTCGGTAATCAAGAAACCAAAGATTGGGCTATACGAGAATGACACATTCCATGTCTCTTGCTTAGTCTTGATAACTTGGACAAAAGAACAATGGCATATATCGGTGATGATCATAAAGGTTTAGTCGAATCATCGACAATCTTGTCACTTGGGTAACAATGATGTGTTGCTAGACACCGCTCAATGCTTATGGTCATAAATGTGATTTATGATCATTGCCAACATGGCAAGAGCCTATTGGGTCGCACACATAGAGCTATTTTGATCATTAGAGTGCATGGGCTAATTATTTGGGTTATGGTTTCACTTTAATTTCATATTAATAATGGGCCAAAGAGTTGAGCCATTATTAAGCCCGAAATTAAATCCTAATTGGATTAGGGCTTTGAAACCCATTAGGCCTGGAAGTTGAGTCTCACTATAAATACGTCGTTTAAGTGAGAAATTCGTAGGTCTCATTGCCCTAGCCTCCAAAAAGGACAGCCACACTCTTCTCTTGCAATTCCTTGGAGGACGCAAGCTAGCACTACGAGCGCAAAAGAAACGCATCTACCGGGATGTGGTGGAAGCGTGGTGATCCCGAGAGGCTCGTATGGATACCATAGAGAGCCTGAACATGTCAACTGTTCAGGTTTTGTGATTCGACTCTACAGTTGAGTGAGAGATCTCAACCGAAAATTAGGTAAGAAAATTTTTGAACACCCAATTTGCCCCATTTCACTTGGATCCTGGAGGGTTTCGGTTAAATTTCGCTGTGCTGTTTGACTCCTGACACCCATCATGGCTATGGCTGTGAACCTGCGCGTTAGGCGAAAAGGAATTAGGAAGGATGCCTCGTTCTCCGAAAGGCTGAGTTTGAACCCCGAGGTCCGTCTCATGGGGTACTACAGGCAAATTGGGAGGGCCATATTTGGTCCTTGATGAGGTTCGGAAAGGAGTTTATAAGCTTGGTGTTATCGAGGGTGGAGAACTGAAAAATACATGCCATTCGGATGCCTTGATGAAATTCTACGCTTAGAATCTTGTCAGGAAGTTGTACAGTTAGAAATTTTTCTAAGTGTAGAAATTTTTTTGGAAAAGTAACACCACCTAAGAAATCTTTCCGAACAAGGTACAAGTAAGTACTTGCGAAAATCACACATTTCCTCCGAAGTTGGTTGGCTCATTTTCCCCAAAAGGTGAGTCGACCGAACACGGCAGATGAAAATAGGCCAAATGTTGCCAAAAGGTATTTGCCAAAGACAGCGTTTTCCTGAAGATGGTCGATAAAAAGAGTGAAAAATATCTTCCCAAGGGTCCTAGACCGAAAGTGGCCAAAACAAGCCTTGGAAACGAAAATTATTGCTTAGGGACTTAGCCAAATTTTAAAGGAAGGAAAAAAGTCATTAAGAAGGCCTTATTATAACGAGGACGTTACAAGAAGAAGATTACAAAGGAAAAGAAGAAGACAAAGTAAATCCCTAGACACCTGAGGGACCCCGGTGTCATGAGATGCTTCATCCCCAACATCCTTTGCCACGACCTTCGGCGCCAGAGGAAGGGCAAATGGTAAGTTGAGGAGTTCAATCTTTAACCAAGTCCAGCGAGGCCCCTTGGGGATTTTCAAGGCAGCCAACAAGGAAAGGTCGAGGTCTGGATATTTCACCAAAACTTGGTGTCAAGCCAGACAAAAACCATTTTGAAAGGCAACTTTAGTCACCTGATTAGCCTTGTCTTTCTCAAAAGACAAGTCTTCCACCTCATTCTGCAAATTGGCGACCTCCTTCTCCAGCTTCTTCATTTTCTTCTTCTTCTTTTTCTTCTTCTTCAGGGCCTCAACCTCAGCCTGAAGATCAGCATTATCGGCGAGGGCCTTCATCAGGATAGCAGAATCTTCTTCCTTCTCCTTTCGATAAGCCTTGTTGGCAGAAGTAAGCCCGACGACCTTTGCGCTGAGGTCAGACATTTTATGGGAGAAATCCTTCAAGAGCTCCTCCTGGCCCTTCAAAAGTTCCTCTCGAAGTTTGGCAACCTCTTCATTGGCCCTTCTCGGCATTCTTGATGACCAAGTTGGCACAAAACACCTTGGCCTTCTCCAGACGATCTTTGGCCCAAGTTCGGATCAAAGACTGTTTTGCTACCCGAGCTCTAAAGTATCCATTATACGGCAAGAGCTATAAAAAAAAGGGGGGGAGGGGAGGACATTTGGTAAAGTCGCACAAGGAAAGCCAAACAGTTAGAAAAACTAGCAGAAAAAATAAAGGGTCTGAATAGTACCTGGGCAGCATGCTCGGACATCCTCGCGTCAAGGATCTCCTCGTTCGCGCACTCTTCGGAGAGGGATTTGAAGGTAGCCTGGGTGAGCACGCCCCTCACCATTTGGGGAGCCATTTTCTGTCGTCTTCAGAGAACAAATTCATGTCCTTCATGAAAGACCAGAAAGGCTCCCTTGGGACCTTATCCTTTGGGATATGAGAGTCCTGAAGGGCCCGCCTCCGAGCATGCTCCACCATCCACGCTAAGGGTGCCAATTCCTCTATAAAGTCAAGACACAGTTCCATTAGGACATTTTCCCTTAGCCATATATCTATAAGATTGAGCGTGCTAAAAATGTCTAAGGGACAAACCTAGCGGCACCTCGGTAACTGATAGCCGAGGTGCCCATCAACGGCCGAGCTCCAAAATTTGGCGGCTTACTGACTTCGGCGAGGGAAGCTACTAGCTGAGGTCAGAAGGATACACGATCCCTCTGGCCTAGTATACGGAATTCGCTCCATCAGGCAATGATAGGACCAAGCTCGGTAAAAAGGTCGAACCCTCTTCGGAAACAGAAGTACCCCTCGGGGGAACCATCCTCGGGAAACATATGCCCCGAGACGTTAGAGTAGCCTCGGAAGGTATGAACGAAGCATTTAAGGAGCCTCTGACACCTCCCCATAAAGTCATCTCCCAAATACATTTTGACATGCTATCACTGGGACACGCCATCAGAGGGACGCCTCGATATGACGCCCTCGGAATGACTAGGCTGTCAGACCAGCGACTTTCGCTGAGATACACGTCCCTTCGCTCCCGAAAAAGCAGGGATCATATCCCGCCGTACACGTGTCATAATCTGGGATGGCGTCTAGAGGGAAGCGGCTTCTGCACGCCTCCTGTATAAAATACCCAGAAAGCGTTCTAAAAAGGGGTAAAATGAAAAAGTTCCCTTTGGATACAAAAAAGAGCACATAATCCAATTACTTGAAAATACTGACTTGGGCGTCAGAGGTTCCTCCCCGGGAATTCACACCGGGGACCTCCTAACCTGTGTTTTTCTACAGAGCGTTTCAGGTATCCTCGACTGGGGAATTTCCTCTCAAAGTATTCTCCTCCATCAGAAGCACTCTCTGCTCTTACAATGACACACGATGAAGCCGCCGTAGGCCATCAGTAACATCATCATTGGAGTCCTGAACCTCCTCCACTTCGGCAGGGACGTGTTTGCCCTTGCTTCGTTGGGTTTCGGGAGCCAAACAGTGCAGCGAAATTTAACCGAAACCGTCAAGGATCCAAGTGAAACGGGGTAAACTGGGTGTTCAAAAATTTTCATACCTAAGTTTTGGTTGAGATCTCTCACTCAACTGTAGAGTCGAATCACAAAACTTCAACAGTTGACGTGTTCAAGCTCTCTATGGTGTCCACACGAGCCTCTCGGAATCACCACGCTTCCACCATATCCCGGTAGATGCGTTTCTCTTGCGCTCGCAGTGCTAGCTTGCGTCCTCCAAGGAATTGCAAGAGAAAAGTGCGGCTATCCTTTTGGGAGGCTAGGCCAAGGAGACCTGCGAATTTCTCACTAGAAGTTGTATTTATAGTGTGACTCAACTTCCAGGCCTAATAGGTTTCAAAGCCCTAATCCAATTAGGCTTTAATTTCGGGCTTAATAATGGCTCAAGTATTGGGCCCATTATTAATACGAAATTATTGTGAAACCAAAACCCAAATTATTAGCCCATGCACTCTAATGATCCAAAAGCTCTATGTGTGTGACTCAATAGGCTCTTACCATGTTGGCAATGACCATAAATCACATTTATGATCACAAGCAATGAACGGTGTCTAGCAACACATCATTGCTACCCAAGTGACAAGATTGTCGATGATTCGACGAAACCTTTATGATCATCATCGATATATGCCATTGTCTCTTTGTCCAAGATATCAAGACTAAGCACCAGACATGGAATGTGTCATTCTCGTATAGCCCAATCTTTGGTTTCTTGATTATCGGGTAGACCAACTTAAACTGATGACATTGATATCGTATGTCAACTCATCCGAGCATGACCATGCATTTTTCTAAGTCTTACTCTATCAAGGGCCCGAAGATATCACTCCCGTTACATAGGAGGGACAAATCCCATCTTGATCATACAAATCCCTCCGCAGAATATATGACATACCTAATGACCTCCTTCAAGTTCACTAAGTTACGAGCAACAAAGGAAAGTATCAAAGTATGTGACTCACATGTAGGGAACCTTGATGATCTTAGGTCGAAGGACTACATATACCATGATCACTATGAGAATCACCTACGACACACATATAACGATCCATATAGTGTTCTCATGGTGGGCCGGTTCAGTACACAAGTTCTCCAACTTGTACCCATATGCAGATTACATATCTCATATTAGTCTCCACATATGCTAGTCAATATGTATTATTGCAACCCGTTCGACAATAATACTAGACTAGGGACGTTTGAGAATATCATTATTCTAGGGTTACAATTATGTTTGTTAACTTACGCAGAAAGAAAATAATAAACATAATTGCTGGATTAATGCCTTAATAAAATATCATGACTCAATGTGCAAAAATACAATCATCTCATGATTGGCCTTTTGGGCATAACACTAACAGCTTGTTCTACGCTCCTCGTGTTCCTCAACAGAAGGGCCTCCTGCCGAAGAACCTAAAAAGTCCACCGAAGTGGTAGGACTCGGGGGAATGGAGCTAACGGCAAGCTCCAGTGGTAGGACCGCCTGGACCTCAGGCTGATCCCTGGCCTCCATGATGTCCTCCGGAGGTGGGGGAGGGAGGTCTTTCTTTGCCTTCTTAGCCAAAGATGGCCCACCTCCAAATGTCTTTCACCGCTTCGAGGCCCCATTCTTCGTCTATTCTCCCTTCTCGGCTTGACCGAGGAAGAGGGATTTGTAGAAAGTGGTTGACTGATCACCCATCTCTGAAAAAGAAGGAAAATATCAGTGTAAGTCCAAAGGGATACTTATACCGAAAATTTGGAAGGTAACTTACTCTCAAAAAGGGCATCGTAAGTGAGCTCCCCCCAATGAAGCATCACCAGCCGGGACTTCTTCCTGTCGGCGGTAGAAGCTGGCATGCCGAGGTCCGTCTTATGCTCCTTGAGCACCCTTAGCTCCCGAAGAACCTCCTGGTCATAAGGTTCAACTTAATGGGGAAGGGATACAAGGAGCGTGGTGGGACCTCGACATCCCAGTCAGCGATAACTCGGATACAGCTGTCGAAATCCTCAAACCTCGCTACGAACTTAGGAGTTAGCAACTTCTTCGGACCAACGATGTTCGTCTCCAGCTTTTCTCGGGCCCACACATCCCAGCATGTGTGGCCATGCCTCTGCCACCTTCAGGAAGAAGAACTTCCTTTGCCGCCCTCGCCAACTATCTCTAGTGTCGAAGGTGAACATATATTTTTTGCTCCCAGATCCCCGAGGCAGTATAAAATAGAGGCCACCCTTTGGGACTAGATAGAGCTTGTACTACTGCATGAAAATGATGAAGTGAGGTTCTATCTTAAAAACCCCACACATGCAGAGAAAATCGTTGAAGTAACAGTAAGAGTTGGCTGAAAGCTAATTCACGGCTAAGCCATGAAATTGGAAAAAGTCGCAAATCACCTTTGGCGAAGGAAACCGAACTCTGGCCTTCAGTTGGGCCCGAAAATTGGTAACCTTGTTACCTTTGTTCATGAAGCTGAAATGGCCGGGATGGGGTAGCCTGGTAGTGGCATAGGAGGGAAGAAAGAATTTAGTTGTCCACTTCGCTAATTTTTCCGAAGTGGAACAACATGGGTGAGACATGAAAGGTTGCCAGCTCTCGGGAATAACTTGGATGGACATGAGGAGGACAGGGGAAGACATGTTCGACAAAAGAAAAAGACTTTGAAAAAAGAGAGTCAAAGGACCAGTGGAGGGCCATCCAAGGTGAAGAACGCCAGGGTGGACGTCCTTCCTCTTCCCCCCGAAGACGTCGTCGAAGTGCAGGGCTAGTCGTCTGCCCGGTCTCCCACATTCGTCGATCCTTCTTCGGATCCTACGGCCCTCGAGACTGCTCTGAGCCTGGATACAACTATTGAGACTTCGGTCAGAGTGACTTCGGCTTAAGAGCTCGAGGAGAGCAGGAGGAGGAAAGGCAACTACATTCCCGACGAAGTCCGCGAAGTGGGTGAGGCCGAGGATGTCATTACCGAGGTTCCACCAGGTTCGTTCCTTAGCCGTTTGTCTAAAAATCTTAGTGTTTTTGGTATCTATGATCTTATAGATTTATGGCTAAGGGACAACGTACTGATGGAACTTCGGCATGATAGTTCAGAAGAGGTGATGCCTGCTCCTTGGGTGGAAGCTTATGCCCGGAAGAAGGCCCTTTGGGATAGCCATACCCTGAAGGACAAAGTACCGAGGGAGCCCATCTGGACTTTCACGGAGGACATAAACTTGTTCTCCGAGGACAGTCAGTTGATGGCTCCCCAAATGGCGAGCCGTGTGCTGACGAACGTCACCTTCGAGTCGCTCCTCGCCGAATGCCCGAACGAGGAAATCCTCGCGGCGAGGATGAGCGAACATGCCGCCCAGGTAAATTTCTCCTCTCTTTCTTTGGGGACTTGGAAAGTTTTCTTCTGAATTTTTTTGTCGTCCTTTGACCTTTACTCGTGACCTTCTTTTCTGCAGCTCCTGGCATACAGCGGATACTTTCGGGCTTCGGCAGCAAAGCAGACTGAGGCTCGTTCTCAGTCTGAGAATTCTCTGAGGCGGACGAAGGAGTTCTGCGCCAAGTATGTCCTCAAGTGCGGCGAACTGAGTAAAATTGTGAATGAGGACTTGGAGAATCTTCAAACTGAGCTTTGGGAGAGCAAGAAGGAGCTCCTTCTTGAGTTCTCAGCCAAGGTTGAGGACCTCGGTACAGAGTGTGGTATTATTTCTTCGGAGAACGAGGCCCTTCAAAAGGAAAAGGCAAAAAATGCTGAGAACCTTGCGAAGGCGCTTACTTTGAACGCCAATCTTCAAGCGGGGGTCGATTCGTTGAATAAGGAGACCAAGAAAAAAAAGAAGAAGAAACTCGATAGGGAGGTTGCCAAGCTTACAGCTGAGCTGTCAACTCTGAGTGCTGAGAAGGACCAATCCAACCAAATGACGAAGGTGTCTTTTCAAGACGGCTTCTACTTGGCGCAGCACCAGGTACTTTCACGGCACCCCGAACTCGACCTTTCCTTTCTGGCCGCTTTGGATTTTCCTAAAGAGCACAGGTGGACATGGTCAAAGCTGGAGTTCCTTAACCTCCCTCCTATTGTGCCCACGCCTTCGGATGCCCCTGTCCAAGAGAAAGATACCACTGCCGAGTAGGTTCCGGATGCTCCAGCTCAATAGGCTTTTTTCTTTTTTCTTTTTCTTGTAATCTTGCTTCTCTTGTAATGTTGCCTCAGAACTTATGAATGAAAGAAAATTTTTCCTAGCTCCCTGTTCTTTCCTATGATCATGACTCTTCAGAAGTTTGTATAATTCTTATGTGTATTTTCGGCGAACATCTACATCTGTATTCATGCCTTCGGGAATTGTTGTATTGTTCTTCTTTCAGCGAGATCTTCCTGATATGTGGACTACTTAATTTTTCTGAACATATTCCACCGAGTCTTAGGCTTTGCTAAGGAACTAGCACTTTCGGAAAAAAGTCAATGTGCTAGAAACCCATTTTAGCAATGTGACCATATTCGGTTTATAAACCACGTTTTTATTGGTGATTTCGGGGAGGAGTAACCACAAGCTTTTCTTGGGAAAAATGTCTAAGTGTAGAACTTTTTCAAAGAATCTGAATGCCAAGTTTTTTTCAACTCTACTCCCTCGACATCGCCTAATTTGTAGACCCCTGGGTGAACTTCATCGAGAACCAGATAAGGTCCTCCCCAGTTTGCCCGAAGTACCCTTTCTGATGGTCTTCGTGGCTCAAATTCGGCCTTCTGGAGGACAAGGTCTCCTTTCTTAATTTTTTTTTCTTCACGTGCAAGTTAGTAGCATCGGCTACTCTTTGTTGGAAAGCCCTCCTCCTAAGTTCAGCCATTTTGTGGTGTTCTTCAGTGAGGTCTAGTTTTTGCCCTCAAGCCAAGGTTATTTCCTTGTTCATCAAACACCTATATCCTTGCTGAAGGCTGTGTGACCTCAATGGGAATAACGGCTTCTATTCCGAACACGAGTGAGAAAGGAGTTTCTCCTGTAGCCCTTCGGGGAGTTGTGCGATAGCTCCATAATACACTTGGGAGCTCCCCGGGCAATTTCCATTTTGCCTCATTTAGCCTCTTCTTCAAGCCATCTTTTATTGGCCTATTGGATACCTCGACTTGGCCATTACTTTGAGGATGGACTACTGGGGCAAAATGTAGTTTTATGCCGAGGTTAGGCACGAATTCTTGGAACCCTCTATCAGTAAACTGGGTACCATTGTCGGCCACTATTACCCTTGGTATGCCAAATCGGTATATGATGCTCTTCCACACAAATTTTTGGGTATCCTTCACCGAGATTGATGCCAAAGGCTCCACTTTGATCCACTTAGTGAAGTAGTCCACTACAACTATGCAGAATTTCACCCCACCGGGGGCGCTTGGAAGGGGTCCGACGAGGTCTATACCCTAGACGGCAAAGGGGCAAGGGTAGTTTGCTGAAGTTATTTTCTCTGAAGGTAGCTTCTGGATGTTGGCGTGCCTTTGGCAATTGTCACATTTTCGGACGAATTGCCTTGCATCCTTTCGTAGGGTAGGCCAAAAGTAACCTTGATAGAGTAGTACTCCTGTAAGGGCGTCTGTTCCTATGTGGGAACCCCAGGCCCCCTCATGGACTTCTTCGAGGACTACCATGACATCCTTTTTCACTTATGCACCTCTGCAGGGGACTCGCCTACCCGTGTCTGTATAGTTCATCCTAGATGAGGAAGTATCTCCCAGAGCATTTTCGCACTTTGGTGGCCTCGGTGGGGTCTTTGGGGAGTGCCGAAGTTGCCAGATATTTCTTGATGGAGTCTTGCCATCCTTCACCCGAGGTCGCTACGCACTTTAACTCTATGCTTGTTTGCTTTAGCACCTCGGTGGGTTCCTTGGAATTGGCCAAGGTATCAGCTTGACCATTATCTCTTTGAGGCACATTTTCTATTTGTACTAAGTCAAACTCTTTAATAAGCTTTTCGACGGGATCATGATACTTTGCCAAGGTTTGATCCTTTGCAGCGTAATCCTCTTTCATTTGCCGGACTACTAGCTGTGAGTTGCTGTGGGCCGTAAGGTTTTTTACACCAACCTTTCTAGCCAATTTTAGTCCTGCTATGAGGGCCTCATATTCGGTGATGTTGTTGGTGACATTAAAACCGAATTTGATGGGTTTGGCGGCTTCCATACCTTCAAGCCCCCGAAGAATGACTCCAGCACCTTGGTGCTCGGTGCCTGAGGCTCCATCGACAAAGAGTTTCCACTCTGGTTTAGTCCTTATCAGTTATTCCGAGGTAGCTTCAGCATCCTCAATTTCTGGAATTTCGACGATGAAATCTGCCAATGCCTGGGCTTTTATTGCCCTTCTTGGCTCATAAGCGATGTCATATTTGTTGGGTTTCAGGAGCCAAACAGCGCAGCGGAATTTAACTG